>CM072230.1:7719055-7746555 GCA_036851935.1 Coregonus suidteri
ATGTCCCCCACTCCCCCTCAGCGCTGAGTCCATTTTCTACCCTCCAGAGGCCAAAAATGACACAACAAGGAAAGCTTTTTAAACAGAATCTACTAAAGGGGAGGCCAGAAACCCTTTTCACAGACCTCTACAAAAAACGGTGATGTGAGTAATCTCATCTTTCTCACTGACCAGCCAAATGCATGGCGCGCCTCAGCAGTCTGCTCTCACTACCCATCCGTAAAGAAAGAGGGAATCTGTAATGGGTGGAAGCTGAAAGTGAAAGAGACAGATGTCCCTGACAGCACAATGATAACAATCAACCTCTACAAGACTGGGACTGTCATGGTGCAAGGTAACCTTAGGCTGTTTGAAACAGACTTTCAGACCATTAAGGAGAGAGCAGAGAGAGAGAAGGACACCACCAGTGACATGCCCTCCCACAAGACAAACTCCACCAGCACCACCCTCACCCAAAAAGGCACATCCAGCACCTCTCTTCCCACCATAGTGGAGGACAAGCCACAGGAGGAGAGCGACCCCCTCAGTGCAGAGCAGGCTCAGGCCCTCCTCACCACCATAGCTGCCATGAGGGATCAGTTCACCACACTGGAGGGAGAGGTGGTCCTGCTCAGGGAGAGTGTGAGCAAACAGCAACCAGACATCCACACCTTAGAGGAGCTCCTAACCAAGGTGCGGACAGAGCAGGACAGCAGCCTTGCAACACAGTTGAAAGAAGTTCAGCAGCAAGAGAGAGACGGACTCAAGAGAGAGCTGGCTGATCTAACAAAGGAGGTGAGAGAGCTCCAAAAAGAAAAAAGACAGGCAGAGCAGTAATAACGAGCTGACAACACTAAGAGAGGAGCTGCAGGAGAGAAAGAGAACAGAAGACAGACTGCAGGAGCAGCTAGATCACCACTCTATGACCTGCCATCACACAGCAGCAGAGGAGCCCACCTCAACCAGCCAGGCCTCCCCAGCCCCTGCCGGCTGCATGCTTCCTCCCCCAGCCCCCAGAACAGCCTCCCACTGACAGAGGCACCGGCACAGACCAGCCACACCCCAGCTCCAACACCACCAGCCCCAACTCTACCCCCTCCAGTCCAGAAGAAACACTGGCTGAGATTGTCCTGTTGATGGACTCAAATGGGAAGTTTGTTCAGGAGAATAAACTTTTCCCTAGACACAAAACGAGAAAGGTGTGGTGCCCAACAACGCAGAGTGCCATGGCGCTGCTTGATAAGGCCCAGCTTTGGTTTTGCCAAGCCACATAATCATACACACCGGAAGCAACGACCTGCGTGCTCAGCAGGAGAGGGTGGCGACTTCACTACGGGGAGTGATTGAGAAGGCCTCTGCAATCTTCCCCAACTCAAGGATCGTGGTGTCAACCCTTCTACAGAGGAAGGACTTCACCCTGCCACAATCCAAAGAATAAACGCCAGCCTCCCGGGACTGTGCCCTGCGACCCAATGTACACCTGGCCCACCATCCCACCCTCGATCTTGACTGTCTCTATGACCATGTTCACCTGTACAGGGAGACAGTCCCCATCCTTGCTAAGACTCTCAAGGACGTCGCTTTAAACCGCATCCCGACCTCTCCACCCAGGAACAGCGGAGCAATCTCCACCCCCCCGAGATCACAGAGACAACACCCCGGACCAGTACCCTGGGACCCCCCCAGCCACGGCCACAGCACCACAACCTCAATGCCCACCACATCCAGCGCAGCACAGACACCCCAGCCCAGCTTCAGACCCACCCAGACGAGGCCTAACACCCCCCTCCCCCCCACCCAGACCCACACCTGGAGGAGCCACAGCCCGGCAGACAGAGCTATGCACAAGCTGTGAGAGGAGCAACTGGTCCAGCTCCCACCAACGAAATGAGTGACATCAAACAAATGCTGAATCTACTATGCTCACATGTGATAGGCCGAGGGTCATGGTAAGATGAGCACAAGAACTCCACCATCCTCACACTACATCCACCCAAGTGGCATGACACAAATACTATCTTAAATTATAAAACAAATCACATTTGCATAATAAGAGTTTACCTTAATTGAAAAATCCTATTTTAAATAGTTCTTGTTGGATTGTGAGTGTTTATCTCATTTTGAATGTAAAGAAAAAACAGTTATGAAGTCCTTTTACGTTGCATGTTGGAATTTACAAGGCTTGAAGTCCTCTGCTTTTGGGCTAAAGAGCAGAAACCCAGACTTCCTTAAAGAAATTGATGATGTTGATATTGTAGTACTACAGGAAAACATGGTGGCAGAGGTGATGTTTCCACTGGCTGCTGTCCACTAGGTTATAGGGAGATAATCGTACCATCCACCAAATTAAAAGGAATCACACAGGGCAGAGACTCAGGGGGAATGCTAATATGGTATAAATCTGAACTAACTAATTCAATCGAATTGATCAAAACAGGAGAATTCTTTATCTGGCAAAAAATCAACAAGGAGGCTATCTTAACAGATAACAACGTCTTCCTCTGTGCCACATACATTCCCCCTCAGAGTCACCCTACTTCAATGAAGAGAGTTTTCTCCATTCTAGAGGGGGAGATTAGTCACTTTCAGGCCAAGGCAATGTGCTGGTCTGTGGAGACCTGAATGCTAGAACAGCAGAAGAACTAGACACTATTAACAGTCATGGGGACAAAACACCTACCGGGAAGCCAACAACCTTTCCCTCCCCACATACCCCCCCAGAAACAACTATGACAAAGTGAAAACAAAAAATGGAGTACAGCTCCTGAAGCTCTGTCGAACACTGGGTCTGTACATAGTCAATGGTAGGTTAAGAGGGGACTCTTTTGGTAGGTACACCTACAGCTCATCCCTTGGCAGCAGTACTGTAGACTACTTCATCACAGACCTTAACCCAGAGTCTCTCAGAGCCTCACAGTCAGCCCACTAAACCAACCTCTCTCAGACCACAGTAAAATCACAGTGTATCTGAAAAGAGCAGAACCCAACCATGAAGCATCACGGCCCAATAAATTACATGGTACTAAACAGACCTATAGATGGAGTGCAAACAGTACAGAAATCTACGAAAAAAGCAATTAGTAGCCAAAAAATACAATCTCTCCTGGACAACTTTTTAGCATTAACATTCTCCTACACCAATGAAGTATATAAATTTGGCCGTTTGGAAACATAAACTTTATATTTGACAAATTAGCCTCCTTGGCTAATCTTAAGAAACATAAGAGCAAACCAAAAAAAATAATAGATCATGAAAAATGGTTTGATAATGATTGCAAAAATCTAAGAAAGTCATGAGAAATATATCTAATCATAAACACAGAGACCCAGACAACAAAAAAATATACGTCTTCAATATGGGGAAACACTGAAGCAATACAAACACACCCTAAGAAAACAAAAAAGGAACAGCACATTAGAAATCAGCTGGATGTGATTGAGGAATCCATAGAATCAAACCACTTCTGGGAGAATTGGAATAAATTAAACAAACCTCATAATGAGGAATTGGCTATCCAAAATGGGGATATGTGGAGAAATCACTTTGCAAACCTCTACAGCAATATAACAAAGAGCCCAGAACAACAAGATATACAAGAAAAATTACAAATCCTTGAATCAGCAGTCAAAGACTATCAGAATCCTGTGGATACCCCAATTACAGAAACAATAATTATTGGAAAAACTTTGCACTCTCCAACCAAAAAGGCCTGTGGTGCTGATGGTATTTTTAAATGAAATGATCAAAATATACAGACCACAATTCAAATTGGCTATACTCAAACTCTTCAACATTATCCTAACTGCAGGTATTTTCCCCGATATTTGGAACCAAGGATTGATCACCACCAATTTATAAAAATGGAGACAAATTTGACCCAAATAATTACAGAGGAATTTGCGTTAACAGCAACTTGGGGAAAATTCTCTGCAGTATCATAAACAGCAGACTACATAATTTCCTTGATGAACACAACGTCCTAAGCAGAAGCCAGATTGGACTTGTAAAAAATTATCGTACAACAGACCACATTTACACCTCCAGACTGTAATTGACAAACAAGTAAATCAAAACAAAGGCAAAATCTACTCGTGTTTTGTAGACTTCAAGAAAGCATTTGATTCAATTTGGCACGAAGGTCTTTTTTACAAACTAATATAAAGTGGTATTGGACGGAAAACATATGATGTTATTAAATCAATGTACACTAAAAAACAATGTGCGATTTAAAATCGGCAACAAGCAAACAGACTTCTTCTCTCAGGGACGTGGAGTGAAACAGGGCTGCCCAATAAGTCCAACACTATTTAACATCTACATTAACGAATTGGCAAAACATTATTAGAAGAATCGTCAGCACCTGGTGGGGTCTCACCCTACACAACACTGAAATCAAGTGTCTGCTGTACGCAGATGACCTGGTGCTACTGTCTCCCACTAAGGAGGGGTTACAGCAGCATCTAGATCATCTGCACAGATTCTGTCAGACCTGGGCCCTGACCGTTAATCTAAAGAAAACGAATATAATGATATTCCAAAAAAAGGTCAGGAAATCAGGATGACAAATATAAATTCTATTTGGACACAGTTCTATTAGAACACACCAAAATTACACCATATCTAGGACTAAATATCAGCAACACAGGTAGCTTTCACATGGCTGTGAATGAGCTGAGAGACAAAGCAAGAAGAGCATTCTATGCCATTAAAAGGAATATTAAAATCGAAATTCCAATTAGAATCTGGCTCAAAATTTTCCAATCAGTTATAGAACCAATTGCTCTATATGGCAGCGAAGTATGGGGTCCGCTCTCCAATACTGAATTTACCAATGGGACAACACACCAATCGAATATACTGCATGCAGAGTTTTGCAAGACTGTATTGCAAGTGCAAAGAAAAACTCAAAATAACGCATGTAGAGCAGAATTGGGCCAATACCCCCTCCTTTTCGAAT
This sequence comes from Coregonus suidteri, assembly GCA_036851935.1. Classification (NCBI taxonomy): domain Eukaryota; kingdom Metazoa; phylum Chordata; class Actinopteri; order Salmoniformes; family Salmonidae; genus Coregonus; species Coregonus suidteri. Next base: position 7,723,993 of record CM072230.1, read on the forward strand.
AGAAAAAAGAGCCATCAAATTTTACAACCATCTAAAAACAAGTGACCCCAAAACATTCCATCACACAGCTCTACTATGTCAAGAGATGAAACAAGAGAAGAGTCCCCCCAGCCAGCTGGTTCTGAGGCTCAGTTCACTAACCAAAACCAACCTCATAGAGCCTCAGGACAGCACTCAGAAAATCTGGCCCAACCAAATCATCACAAAGCAAAGAAAAATATATCACCTATTGGAAAGACACCACAAAAAATCAAAGTAAACTTCAATGCTATTTGGCTCTAAACAGACAGTACATGGGGCAGACTATCTGACCACTGTGACTGATAGAAAACTGAGAAAAACACTGACTAGGTACAGACTCAGTGAGCACAGTCTGGCTTATAGAGGACCGGGGGTCGTCACAGGCAAACCTGGCTGCCCAGAGAGGACAGGCTGTGCTCACTCTGCCCCCGGGGGAGAGGTAGAGACAGAGCATGCATTTCTATTACACTGTGACAAATACTCAGACCTAAGAGAATCTTTCTTTCCCAAAATTATCATTCAGTACAACGAATTTGAAACTATAAAAGAGGAAGCAAAAATCAAAATATTTATTGGGTGAAAAGCCAAAATGTGCAATTTTTGGCAGCCAAAATATGTGTCCTCGCTGCCACAACCTGAGGGACAGCCAGTGAAAATTGTAATGTAATGTCAATAATATTTCCTGTTTTGGTTTTGGCTTTCATAGCATGTAATATGTCTGCCTCAGTCATGTTGAGATTGGTCGACTACTATTGCTTTAATGTATTGTTATTCTCATTAATATGTTTGAAGTAGTTGCTGTTAATGGTAATCCCATTTCCACTACTACTATTATTATTGCTGTTGGTCCCAACATTTTTGTTATATGTATACTTTGACAATGTAAGTAATTTTACTTGCCATGTCAATAAAGTCTATTGAATTGAATTGAATTGAGAGAGAGAGAGGAGAGAGAGAGAGAGGAGAGAGAGAGAGAGAGAGAGAGAGAGAGAGAGAGAGCGAAGAGAGCGAGAGAGAGAAGAGAGAGAGAGAGAGAGGAGAGAGAGAGAGAGAGAGAGAGAGAGAGAGAGAGATTGAGAGAGAGAGAGAGAGAGAGAGAGATAGAGAAAGAGAGAGAGAGAGAGAGAGAGAGAGAGAGAGAGAGAAGAGAAGAGATGAGAGAGAGAGAGAGAGAGAGAGATAGAGAGAGAGAGAGATAGTGAGAGAGAGAGAGAGAGACGAGAGAGAATAAGAGAGAGAGAGAGAGAGAGAGAGAGAGAGAGAGAGCACAGAGAGAGAGAGAGTGAGACAAGAAGAGAGAGAAGAGAGATAAGAGAGTAGAGAGAGATGGCTTGCACGCATCAGGAATAGTCCTTTGCTCTGCTTCTCCACTACAACAACCACAACACAGAGAGAGCGTAATGAACAAGCCAGCGAGATGACTGTAGTATCATCTACAGACCTCAATGGTTTCTGCGACAGGTTCAGATCCTCTGCTTATGCTTTTCTGATTACACCCATAACGTTGAATATTGGATACTGTCTTTTTCATTTCATGTTTAATGGCCCTGCCGGGTCCAGATCCTCTGTAGGTGGGATCCATTAAACCTCATAACAGATCACTAGCCCTGTCTGGTCCAGATCCTCTGTAGGTGGGATCCATTAAACCTCGTAACAGATCACTAGCCCTGTCTGGTCCAGACCCTCTATAGGTGGGATCCATTAAACCTCATAACAGATCACTAGCCCTGTCTTGTCCAGATCCTCTGTAGAGAGAGAGAGAGAGAGAGAGCAAATGTATGACCATATTAGAGACACATATTTCCCTCAGATTACAGCGATCCACAAAGAATTAGAAAACAAACCCAATTTTGATAAACTGCCCTTTATCTACTGGGGTGTGAAAAACCACAGTGTGCCAATCACAGCTGCAAGATTTTTGACCTGTTGCCACAAGAAAAGGGCAACCAGTGAAGAACAAACACCATTGTAAATACAACCCATATTTATGTTGATTTATTTTCCCATTTGTACTTTAACTATTTGCAAATTATTACAACACTGTATATATACATACAGTGGGGGAAAAAAGTATTTAGTCAGCTACCAATTGTGCAAGTTCTCCCACTTAAAAAGATGAGAGAGGCCTGTAATTTTCATCATAGGTACATGTCAACTATGACAGACAAAATGAGGAAAAAAAATCCAGAAAATCACATTGTAGGATTTTTAATGAATTTATTGCAAATTATGGTTGTAAAATAAGTATTTGGTCAAATAACAAAGTTTCTCAATACTTTTGTTATATACCCTTCATTGGCAATGATGACACATGTCAAACGTTTTCTGTAAGTCTTCACAAGGTTTTTCACACACGTTGCTGGTATTTTGGCCATTCATCCTCCATGCAGATCTCCTCTAGAGCAGTGATGTTTTGGGGCTGTCGCTGGGCAACACAGACTTTCAACTCCCTCCAAAGATTTTCTATGGGGTTGAGATCTGGAGACTGGCTAAGCTACTCCAGGACCTTGAAATGCTTCTTACGAAGCCACTCCTTCATTGCCCGTGTGGTGTGTTTGGGATCATTGTCATGCTGAAAGACCCAGCCACGTTTCATCTTCAATGCCCTTGCTGATGGAAGGAGGTTTTCACTCAAAATCTCACGATACATGGCCCCATTCATTCTTTCCTTTACACGGATCAGTCGTCCTGGTCCCATTGCAGAAAAACAGCCCCAAAGCATGATGTTTCCACCCCCATGCTTCACAGTAGGTATGGTGTTCTTTGGATGCAAACTCAGCATTATTTGTCCTCCAAACACGACAAGTTGAGGTTTTTACCAAAAGTTATATTTTGGTTTCATCTGACCATATGACATTCTCCCAATCCTCTTCTGGATCATCCAAATGCACTCTAGCAAAACTTCAGATGGGCCTGGACATGTACTGGCTTAAGCAGGGGGACACATCTAGCACTGCAGGATTTGAGTCCCTGGCGGCGTAGTGTTTTTACTGATGGTAGGCTTTGTTACTTTGGTCCCAGCTCTCTGCAGGTCATTCACTAGGTTCCCCCGTGTGGTTCTGGGATTTTTGCTCACCGTTCTTGTGATCATTTTGACCCCACGGGGTGAGATCTTGCGTGGAGCCCCAGATTGAGGGAGATTATCAGTGGTCTTGTATGTCTTCCATTTCCTAATAATTGCTCCCACAGTTGATTTCTTCAAACCAAGCTGCTTACCTATTTCAGATTCAGTCTTCCCAGCCTGGTGCAGGTCTACAATTTTTTCTGGTGTCCTTTGACAGCTCTTGGTCTTGGCCATAGTGGAGTTCGGAGTGTGACTGTTTGAGGATGTGGACAGGGTGTATTTTATACTGATAACAAGTTCAAACAGGTGCCATTAATACAGTAACGAGTGGAGGACAGAGGAGCCTCTTAAAGAAGAAAGTTACAGGTCTGTGAGAGCCAGAAATCTTGCTTGTTTGTAGGTGACCAAATACTTATTTTCCACCATAATTTGCAAATAAATTCATTAAAAATCCTACAATGTGATTTTTCTGGAATTTTTTTTTTTTTCTAATTTTGTCTGTCATAATTGACGTGTACCTATGATGAAAATTACAGGCCTCTCTCATCTTTTTAAGTGGGAGAACTTGCACAATTGGTGGCTGACTAATACTACTTTTTCCCCACTTGTAATATGACATTGAAATGTCTTTATTCTTTTGAAACTTCTGAGTGTAATGTTTACTGTTAATATTTATTGTTTATTTCACTTTTGTTTACTATCTACTTCACTTGCTTTGGCAATATTAACATACGTTTCCCATGCCAATAAAGCCCTTAAATTGAATTGAAATTGAATTGAGAGAGAGAGAGAGAGAGAGAGAGAGAGAGAGAGAGTTGCCAGGAAAAAGGTCCAGTTGCCATGACCACAAATACAAATTCCATCTAGACACCGTTGCCCTAGAGCACACAAAGAACTATACATACCTCTGCCTAAACATCAGCGCCACAGGTAACTTCCACAAAGCTGTGAACGATCTGAGAGACAAGGCAAGAAGGGCCTTCTGTGCCATCAAAAGGAACATAAAATTCAACATACCAATTAGGATCTGGCTAAAAATACTTCAATCAGTTATAGAACCCATTGCCCTTTATGGTTGTGAGGTCTGGGGTCCGCTCACCAACCAACAATTCACGGAATAGGACAAACACCAAATTGAGACTGCATGCAGAATTCTGCAAAGAATATCCTCCATGTACAACGTAAAACACCAAATAATTATCAAAATCCAGAATAGAGCCGTTAAATTCTACAACCACCTAAAAGGAAGTGATTCCCAATCCTTCCATAACAAAGCCATCACCTACAGAGAGATTAACCTGGAGAAGAGTCTCCTAAGCAAGCTGTTCCTTGGGCTCTGTTCGCAAACACAAACAGACCCAACAGAGCCCCAGGACAGCAACACAATTAGACCCAACCAAATCATGAGAAAACAAAAAGAGAATTACTTGACACATTGGAAGGAATTAACAAAAAAACAGAGCAAACTAGAATGCTATTTGGCCCTGAACAGAGAGTACACAGTGGCAGAATACCTGACTACTGTGACTGACCCAAACTTAAGGAAATCTTTGACTATGTACAGACTCAGTGAGCATAGCCTTGCTATTGAGAAAGGCCGCCGTAGGCAGACCTGGCTCTCAAGAGAAGACAGGCTATGTGCACACTGCCCACAACATTTTTATTTATTTATTTTATTTTATTTAACCTTTATTTAACCAGGTAAGCCAGTTGAGAACAAGTTCTCATTTACAACTGCGACCTGGCCAAGATAAAGCAAAGCAGTGCGATAAAAAAAACAACAACACAGAGTTACATATGGGGTAAACAAAACGTACAGTCAATAACACAATAGAAAATATAAAATCTATATACAGTGTGTGCAAATGTAGTAAGTTATGGAGGTAAGGCAATAAATAGGCCATAGTGCAAAATAATTACAATTTAGTATTAACACTGGAGTGATAGATGTGCAGAAGATTATGTGCAAATAGAGATACTGGGGTGCAAATGAGCAAAATAAATAACAATGTAAATAACAATATGGGGATGAGGTAGTTGGGTGGGCTAATTACAGATGGGCTGTGTACAGGTACAGTGATCGGTAAGCTGCTCTGACAACTGATGCTTAAAGTTAATGAGGGAGATAAGTGTCTCCAGCTTCAGAGATTTTTGCAGTTCGTTCCAGTCATTTGCAGCAGAGAACTGGAAGGAATGGCGGCCAAAGGAGGTGTTGGCTTTGGGGATGACCAGTGAGATATACCTGCTGGAGCGCATACTACGGGTGGAACCTGAGCTGCACTTCCTAACCTCCTGCCAAATGTATGTCCATATTAGAGACACATATTTCCCTCTGATTACACAGACCCACAAAGAATTCAAAAACAAATCAAATTTTGATAAACTCCCATATCTATTGGGTGAAATACCTCAGTGTGCCATCACAGAAGCAAGATGTGTGACCTGTTGCCACAAGAAAAGGGCAACCAGTGACGAACAAACACCATTGTAAATACAACCCATATTTATGTTTATTTATTTTCCCTTTTGTACTTTAACTATTTGCACATAATATCACATTTGAAATGTCATTATTCTTTTGGAACTTCTGAGTGTAATGTTTACTGTACATTTTTTATTGTTTATTTCACTTTTGTGAATTATCTATTTCATTTGCTTTGGCAATGTTAACATATGTTTCCCATGCCAATAAAGCCCTTTGAATTGAAATTGAAATTGAGAGAGCGAGAGAGAGAGAGAGAGAGAGAGAGAGAGTTGTATAGGGCTAGGAATTGCCAGGGACCTCCCAATTCGATATTATCACGATACTTTGGTGCCAATATGATATGAATTGCGATTCTCACGATTCTATATGTATTGCGATTCGATACTGTGATTTTATTGCGATTCGATGTTCCAAAGATATTGCTTACTATGCAGTATGTCTGCTGCAGAGGGACGAGAGAGAGGCGTGAGAAAACAACTTTTGATCCGTTTTGACCCTATTTAAAAAGAAGATGGAGAACAAGCCATGAAGGAAAAATACTGGAGTTTTTGGTGCAGGTACAGCACATCACTAGTGATTTACCCAAAAAATCACGTGGGCCGGCACCCGTGTCTCACTGGGCCATGGCTCCAGCAGACCTGCTCTGGGTTCATTTACATAACATTTGGCTAACTGTGAACTTTAACACCTTCTCACAAAGCCGCTGTCTTACATTAACATTTACATTTTAGTCATTTAGCAGACGCTCTTATCCAGAGCGACTTACAGTTAGTGAGTGTATACATCATTTATTTATATTTTTCATACTGGCCCCCCATCTTGACGATGCAGAGGTTGTTGATTCTGCTCTTTACAGGTCATCGATAGTTTACTCCTCCCTAGTCTTTAGTGTCACACTCCTGATAGAAACACAATTACACTAGAGCTACATTAACATAAAACACTGGCGACACCCTGGTGGCAGTCTTAGGTGTCAGTGCAGCATGACCTGTCCCCTTCCCAGTCAGACCTAGTAGGGCCCATATAGCCGTCTCTCTCCCTCGCTCTCTCTGCCGGACGCAGTAAAAGCCATGTGTGGGAAGGAAGTGAAGACATATGGACAGTTTATATCTGACAGGACTCTGACTGTCTCAGACCCTCTGTCTGTCTGTCCAGCTGCTGATAACCTGCTTTATTGTCAAATTCACAGGCTTTCATCTTTCAGAGATGTTTTCCATTTCCTTTTAACTTTTAAGCGAAGCTTACCCACCCCATCCCTCTTTCCTCTCCTTTGTTGCCAAGCCAGGATGTCATCCCCCCATTGGGCCAAGTTAGGCTATGAAACAGCAGGAGGGTTGAGGTGGAGGGATGGGGTCTGTGTGTGTCTGTGTGATAATAATAATAATACATTATAATTATTGCATGTGCTTCCATGTGTGTGTGTGTGTGTTTGCATTTGCATGTGCTTCCATGTGTGTGTATGTGCAGATGTGTGTACTTGCAGATGTGTGTGTGTGTGTGCGTGTTTGAAGGTATCGTCATGGCTACCAATCCCCAGATATCTAAATCGGGTTCTGCTCTACTCTACTCTGTTCTGCTCTACTTTGCTCTGTTCTGCTCTGTTCTGTTCTGCTCTGCTCTGTTCTGCTCTGTTCTGCTCTACTCTGTTCTGTTCTACTCTGTTCTGCTCTACTCTATTCTGTTCTGTTCTACTCTGTTCTGCTCTACTCTACTCTACTCTGTTCTGTTCTGTTCTACTCTGTTCTGCTCTACTCTACTCTGTTCTGTTCTACTCTGTTCTGCTCTACTCTACTCTGTTCTGCTCTGTTCGGTTCTGCTCTACTCTGTTCTGCTCCACTCTGCTCTGTTCTGCTCTGCTCTACTCTGCTCTACTCTGTTATGTTCTACTCTGTTCTGCTCTACTCTGTTCTGTTCTGCTCTGTTCTGCTCTGTTCTACTCTACTCTGCTCTGTTCTGCTCTGTTCTGCTCTGTTCTGCGACCTGCTAAGCTAGTTGTTTATCATAGCCAGGCTTGACAGTCTGTGGCGGTGGGGTGTTAAACAGTAACATATCTCTGACCCTGCAGCGCTGCAGCCGCCCGGGCCTCAATGGATGTCCGTAATAACTCACCCGTTCAAAATGGCACCCTATTTCCTATATAGTGCACTACTTTTATCCAGAGCCCTGTATGGCAATGTGTTCCCAGAGGAGGGGAGAGTACCCACCTAAGTACTGTTACTTAGACTGTCATTTACTCGAGTAAAAGTAAATGTAGCCCTCTTAAGAAACGACTCAAGTAAGAGTAAAAAAGTATCCGGTTAGAAAACGACTTAAGTATTAGCAACACATTTAGTTTGGTAAATTTGTACTCCTTATAGTAAACTGTGACAGCAAACAAAAAGGACAACAACTTAGTGCAATTGATTTGACATTAATGTATTATTTAAGCCTGCCAGCACCGTGACCAGCACCGTGACCAGCACCGTGACCAGCACCGTGACCAGCACCACCTGTTGACAGAAACTCACAGAGTATTTTGACAGAAACTCACAGAGTATTTTGACAGAAACTCACAGATTATTTTGACAGAAACTCACAGAGTATTTTGACAGAAACTCACAGAATATTTTGACAGAAAAACATGAAAAGCTATTCATAACATGGCATTCGTCTGTAGTTTGCATTTTAATTCAATTGTGCACCTAGCAAGAGACCATTGTGTTTGGCCTGCGGTGTTTCTGTATCCTGATTTAGGTTACAATGTACAGGGACGTACTTATGATGGCAGAATTTGCTAAACAAACGCCGACCCGATCGATACAAATCATCATGATATCATTCTGCCAGGTAGGTCTACTTTGTGGTCAACATTTAATTTGGAAGGTTATTTGGGAAAGCCTTCAAAAATGTCATTCAAACAGCACATGATGACTGAATTGCAAATGCAAAGATTTAACCAAGACTTCAGACCAAATGTTTTACATACCATACCTGGTTGCCTTAGCATTTCACTGGTAGTTATCATAAGTTGAAATGTCTTTCCTACCTACCCTACCGCTGTCGTTCTTTTGTGAGCTGCTCCATGACAACCAGTTGAGAGCTGCGCGCTCTTGCTGCCCGACAGATGAATACCTATTCCACTCAGGCTACATATGTGTACGACGAGCGTGTGATAAATAATCGACATAACGAACTAACAGTTTCAGGAAGTCGTCTGTTTTTTCATCAATTATATAGCCTATATTGAAAATAGCATTATTACTATATATTTTTTCACTTTCCCAAGCGGACCACTGACAGGGATGATTGACTGGCCTGGAGGGTTTCCAAAACCTCCCAGCGGGCAGCCCTTTGTCGAGTCCTGCAACATAATATTTAATAATATAAATCTATGTAACTGAAGTGATTTGATAAAATGTAACAGAGTACAAAGGAAGTTACGTCGTTCAGAAATTACTTAGTGTAAGAGTACAAGTCCAGCCCACAGAGAGTAACTAGAACAGTACTAGTTCCTCCAGACAGTAGCCCACATAGAGTAACTAGAACAGTACTAGTTCCTCCAGACAGTACACCCCACAGAGAGTAACTAGAACAGTACTAGTTCCTCCAGACAGTACAGCCCACAGAGAGTAACTACAACAGTACTAGTTCCTCTAGACAGTACGGCCCACAGAGAGTAACTAGAACAGTACTAGGTCCTCTAGACAGTAGAGCCCACAGAGAGTAACTAGAACAGTACTAGTTCCTCCAGACAGTACAGCCCACAGAGAGTAACTAGAACAGTTCTAGTTCCTCAGGACAGTACGGTCCACAGAGACAGTACTAGTTCCTCCAGACAGTACCGCACACAGAGAGTACTACAACAGTACTAGTTCCTCCAGACAGTGCATCCCACAGAGAGTAACTAGAACAGTACTAGTTCCTCCACAGTACAGCCCACAGAGAGTAACTAGAACAGTACTAGTTCCTCTAGACAGTACCGCCCACAGAGAGTAACTAGAAACAGTACTAGGTCCCTAGACAGTACAGCCCACAGAGTAACTAAGAACAGTACTAGTTCCTCCTCTACAGACAGTACTCCAACAGTACTACCCAGACAGTACGGCCCACAGAGAGTAACTAGAACAGTACTAGTTCCTCTAGACAGTACAGCCCACAGAGAGTAACAAGAACAGTACTAGTTCCTCCAGACAGTACAGCCCACAGAGAGTAACTACAACAGTACTAGTTCCTCCCACAGACTAGTACAGTTCCTCTAGACAGTACAGCCCACAGAGAGTAACAAGAACAGTACTAGTTCCTCCAGACAGTACGGACAGAGAGTAACTAGAACAGTACTAGTTCCCCAGACAGTACAGCCCACAGAGAGTAACTAGAACAGTACTAGTTCCCTCTAGACAGTACAGCCCACAGAGAGTAACTAGAACAGTACTAGTTCCTCTAGACAGTACGGGCCCACAGAGAGTAACTAGAAAAAGTACTAGTTCCTCCAGACAGTACAGCCCACAGAGAGTAGACAGTACACAGAGAGTAACTAGAACAGTACTAGTTCCTCCAGACAGTACGGCCCACAGAGAGTAACTAGAACAGTACTAGTTCCTCCAAAATGTACTGTAACGTGTTACTACCCACCTCTGTAGTATTCCCTATATCAGGGGACCAATTACATTCAGCCGTGAGACAATTTTTCCTTGAGCGAATGGTCGGGGGGCCGGAACATAGTTATACATTATTTATACATTGCAAATTGACCGCAATAATCCCAAACAGATATAGTTTTTGACAAAAACAGAATAATTTCAAACCTTGATTACATTGGGATATGATCAGATATGGCTCTCTATTTATTCGCGGGAATACTTGGGAACAGATTTCCTATATTAAAATCACTTTGAGCTGATTTCCTGGTGATTTTACAGTTTTTTATGTCCAACAACTAATTTTAATAATAATCACCCGCAGGCAGAATTTGGGCCGCCTATTGGGGAACCTATATAGAGCACTACCTTTGGCCCAAGCCATAATTCAGATTTGCCACCTGTCTCCACAGCACACCGCTCCCGCTCAAATCCCATGCCACATCATCACGATCCACCCCAGAGAATGATCTACAGCCTTAGGTTTCCATTCCAAAGACGTCTTGTGTTTCCTGCCTCCCCCTATCCATCGGAATGGGAATCACACCTGGTTTGGCCTTCTAGTGTTGCGGTGAGGGCATCCCATTGTATCCCTTACTGTAATTTATAGGCTGGCACAGTACTGGGATTCCTGCGTCTCCGAGGAGCGCTATTAGCGGCGGGTAGTGGGTTAGTGTGGCTGGGCCTGGGCCGGTGGAGGGAGGGAGGGAGGGAGGGGAGGGAGGGAGGGAAGGAGAGAATGAAAGAGGGAGGGAGAGAGAGTAAAGCAGAGAAGGGATCAAAGCTCTGGGCCTTGGTGGTGGATTCTCAGATGTGAGCGTGGAGTGCCGTGCGGCGCGGTGACGAGGCCTCTGGGAGTTCCCTTGGCGAAGCCCGGCCATATTTCTAACCCATCAGTCACAGCAACCTGCGGCTCTGGTTACAGCGCTACGGTGTGTGTCTGTGTGTGCGTGTCTGTGTGTGTCTGTGTGTAGCATTACAGCCAGGGCCACAGGAGTATAGAGTGTCTGTCGTCTGGACAGACAGACAGACGCTCCCCTTGGTATGGCTACATTCCCCCAGGAACACGTCACTGTGATGATCCAGAGGTTACCCCCAGCCCAGGAGCCCTGAGTTACCCCCAGCCTTCAGCCCAGGAGCCCTTAGTTACCCCCAGCCTTATCCCCAGCCCAGGAGCCCTGAGTTACCCCCAGCCTTATCCCCAGCCCAGGAGCCCTGAGTTACCCCCAACCTTCAGCCCAGGAGCCCTGAGTTACCCCCAGCCTTAGCCACAGCCCAGGAGCCCTGAGTTACCCCCAACCTTAGCCCCAGCCCAGGAGCCCTGAGTTACCCCCAGCCTTAGCCCCAGCCCAGGAGCCCTGAGTTACCCCCCAGCCTTAGCCCCAGCCCAGGAGCCCTGAGTTACCCCCAGCCTTAGCCCCAGCCCAGGAGCCCTGAGTTACCCCCAGCCTAGGCGCCCGGTGCCACTGGCCACTGGCCCTCATTGGCATCACTGATGGCCAAATGCAATACTGTCTTTGCATTAATTTTGTGTATATTGTACACCCTCAGTTTCAATGAGCTGGAGGGCTCTGCCCAGGGCCCAGCAGTGGGCCAGCCCCAGGGAGGAAGGCCTGGAAGTCAAGAGGCAAAACAGGAAGGCAGAAAGTTATTACAAGTAGCCTGAATTAACCATTATATTAGGGCCACTGGCCTGGCTCCACAGCCTGGCTGGCTCCAACTGATCTACAACCACTACACTGAGACTTCCACTGCTGGCTCCAGAGCCTGCCTGGCTCCAACAAAGCTTCAGCCACTACACTCCCAGCAAACCAAAATTGGTGTTCTGTCAACATTCTTACAACATAATAAGAATGTCCTGTGCAACATAACATTGTATGAATGTCATCAATCACAACTGAGCATATTGTGTGTTTTGGGAACCTATCTCTTGCAATGTACCCAAACTGTTCCCACAACCTAATTAAATGTTCTGGGAATCTTTAAAGAACTCAGAAAGACTGTTCTGTTAACATTCTTGCAACATCAAAGGAATGTTTTGTGCACCCTGATACAAACATTATCTGAATGTCAGCACAACTGGACAGTTTTAGTGTTTTGGGAACCTTTTTCTTATCATATCCCCACAATGTTCCCACAACCCAAATCAACATTCTGGGAACCTTTAAAGAACAGACAAAATGTGTTCTGGGAACATTCTTGCAACATCAGGCAAATGTTTTTTGCACCCTAAAAGAAACATTGCATAATCACCTGCACAACTGGACAGTTTTTGTGTTTCGGGAACACATATTTTGTGATGTCCCACCAGACTGTTCCCACAACCTAATTAAACATTATGGGAACCTTTAAAGACCAGACAAAATGTGTCCTGGGAACATTCTTGCCACATCAGGCGAATGTTTTATACAAACATGTATAATCATCAGCACGACTGGACAGTTTTTGTGTTATGAGAACATTTGCCGCAACCTAACGAATTTTCTGGGAACTTTCACAAAACCAATTTTGGTTAGCTGGGAACACATTCCTGGTACATTGTGTTATTACATTACCTGGAAACCTAATAACTACTTTTTGGGAATGTTCTGTGGTGGTTGTTACAGATGTTGTGCACAACATTTTAGTGAATTTTAGTAGAACATTCCAAGGATATATATATATAAAAATAAAAAATAAAATATATATATAAATAATAATCATTTGTCATCAAAAACATTATTTTTTACATTTGGGATGTTAGATAAAACCTTAACTAGAATCTTAGCTAATCTTCTGGTAATGTTCCTGGTTTGCTGGGCTGAGACTTCCACTTCTGGCCCCAGAGCCTGGCTGGCTTCAACAGGCTTTCAGCCACTACACTGAGACTTCCACTGAACTGAGAGTAGGTCCTTATGAGTCTCAATGGAAAACCCTTTTCAGGAAATTGTTATGAAGCAACTCTGGGTCTTAGGAAATCTGATTAATTAGAGTGGGAGACGGTAGAGCAAATAAATAGTCTAGACCTGTAACTACTGCAAGAGAATGAATCCCCAACAATAAAGTGATCAATTGTAACCAGTCTGAGAAGCCAGAGACAGAGGTGAAGCCACAGCTTTTATACTGTGTCTGTTTTTAGTCAACATTAAACTGAGGGCCAGGAGTTTCTCCACACTACGTGGCCTGACATGGAAAAACTCCCAGCCCTTGTTAAAGCCTGTTGAATAATTAGGTCCCACGGATGGTAAAGTAAATTGAATAATTAGGACCCAGAGATTTTCCTGGTCATATCACATATTCATGAAGAAACCCTGGACCTAACCATAATTCACCAATCAGTCCAGTGTGGTAGGACTAGTCCTGGGGGAGGTCTGCAATGTGTGTGGAGTCCAGCTGAACCTCACATAGCTTTTAGTGGTTCAGACGCGTGAGTTTACGGTAAATATTTACAACCTTCAGAAATCACACTGACGTTCATAGCTGTGGGCTATCAGCCTGGCTGTTTTGAAGTCACACTTTACGGGTGAGAATGAATAGAATCCAATTATTAACAAATGTGTGATTGTGTGTTAGAGAGAGAGAGAGAAAAGAGAGAGAGAGAGAGAGAGAGAGAGAGAGATAGAGAGAGAATACTTACTAGCACTTTAGCTATTATCTAGCTGTGCCACTAGAGATCCTGGTTTTCCAGGCTCTGTCGCATGCTGATCATTTGGCTAGGGGAGGCTGTCAGGGATGTAGCTAACGCTGGCGTTTGCTGGGTTCTCCCCTCCTTCCCTCCCTCTTAAGTCGCTCTCCTAAATGACTCCATGATTTTATCCTCTGATATTCCCTATGGCCCTCTTCTAACCCTCCCTCTTGCGCGCTCTCCCTCCTTCCCTCCCTCTTTCCCTCTCCCTCCATGTCTCTCTCTTTCCCTCTCCCTCCATTCCTCCCTCTTTCCCTCTCCCTCCATGTCTCTCTCTTTCCCTCTCCCTCCTTCCCTCCCTCTTTCCCTCTCCCTCCATGTCCTTCCCTCCCTCTTTCCCTCTCCCTCCTTCCCTCCCTCTTTCCCTCTCCCTCCTTCCCTCCCTCTTTCCCTCTCCCTCCATGTCTCTCTCTTTCCCTCTCCCTCCTTCCCTCCCTCTTTCCCTCTCCCTCCTTCCCTCCCTCTTTCCCTCTCCCTCCATGTCTCCCTCTTTCCCTCTCCCTCCATGTCTCTCCTCTTTCCCTCTCCCTCCATGTCTCTCTCTTTCCCTCTCCCTCCATCCCTCTCTCTTTCCCTCTCCCTCCATGTCTCCCTCTTTCCCTCTCCCTCCATGTCTCCCTCTTTCCCTCTCCCTCCATGTCTCTCTCTTTCCCTCTCCCTCCTTCCTCTTTCCCTCTCCCCCATGTTCCCTCTTTCCCTCCCCATGTCTCTCTCTTTCCCTCTCCCTCCTTCCCTCCCTCTTTCCCTCTCCCTCCATGTCTCTCTCTTTCCCTCTCCCTCCATGTCTCCCTCTTTCCCTCTCCCTCCATGTCTCTCTCTTTCCCTCTCCCTCCATGTCTCTCTCTTTCCCTCTCTCTCCTTCCTCTCTCTTTCCCTCTCCCTAAATGTCTCTCTATGTCACTCTCTCTGGTGTGTCAGCAGTCAGAGTATATAGTTTGACAGGGCCAGAGAGAGCCAGGCAGTATTTAGAGAGTGAAATGTCTAATGTGAGTTCCTCAGGGAGAGAGTGATGGAGAGCAGGAGAGGAAACAGATCTGGGACCTGAGGAACGCTTCAAACAGAGAGAGAGAGACCAGAGGGAGAGAGAGAGAGAGAGAGACCAGAGAGAGAGAGAGAGACCAGAGAGAGAAACCAGAGAGAGAGAAACCAGAGAGAGAGAGACCAGAGAGAGAGAGAGACCAGAAAGAGAGAGACCAGAGAGAAAGAGAGAGAGAGAGAGAGAGAGACCAGAGAGAGAGACCAGAGAGAGGGAGAGAGAGAGAGAGACCAGAGAGAGAGACCAGAGAGAGAGAGAGACCAGAGAGAGAGAGACCAGAGAGAGACCAGAGAGAGACCGAGAGAGAGAGCGAGACCAGAAAGAGAGAGAGACCAGAGAGAGAGAGAGACCAGAGAGAGAGAGACCAGAGAGAGAGAGAGAGAGAGACCAGAGAGAGAGAGAGAGACCAGAGAGAGAGACCAGAGAGAGAGAGACCAGAGAGAGAGAGACCAGAGAGAGAGAGAGACCAGAGAGAGAGAGAGAGACCAGAGAGAGAGACCAGAGAGAGAGAGACCAGAGAGAGAGAGACCAGAGAGAGAGAGAGAGACCAGAGAGAGACCAGAGAGAGAGAGAGACCAGAGAGAGAGCGAGACCAGAGAGAGAGAGAGAGACCAGAGAGGGAGAGAGAGAGACAGAGAGAGAGAGGAGAGGGGGAGAGAGAGAGAGCAGAAGGCCAGAGTATCTCTGGTATCTACAGGCTGTTTATTATCTAAGTGTAAGGGTTCAGTCACAGCGGTAGTGGTTGCTGGCTGAGAGTACTTAGCACCTCTGAACCTAATTAGCGCACTAAAGTGCACACCGATTTTACTTGTAGAATCTTGTGACAAATGTCAGCAGTCAGACGTCTACAGCTGGTGGTCCCTAGAACGCTACATTCGTGTGCCATTCGGGGAATGTGTGCGAGCCTTAACTACATGCAGTACTCTCCATAGGGAAACAGTTATTGTGTATTATCTAAGTGCAAGTAAGTATATGCAGCTGTACACACTGCAGTTGACATGTGTTTATAGTCAGAACTTACTTAGGATGTTCCGATCATACTTGAGATTGATGTGCTCTTCTTGAGTGTATAGTTGAAGCATTTTTTGTTAAAGATTTTGTTAGGCTACGGGTATCGTAACCATCGCAGCATTTCTACCATGGCATATAGCTTGGAATGGAAATGTCTCCTTCATCCATTCTAAATCTAGAATGCCAAGGAATGAACCGGACAGGACACCCACTATGACAGCTCTGTGCACTTTGACCCTCAGCTCTAATGCTCATCACTGACCCATAACAGTGTGATTAGCAGGGCAAAATAACTACACACACATTCCCCAACTGGTGGTAATCGATACTGTGATGTTACATCTCTCTGGATCACAGATTGGGAAATATTGCCGGTCACTGTTGGTGCTGTTTTGTAAATAACTCCAGAATTTAATTGACTACTTTTGTGTTTAAAAACAATACAGAGGCACGGCTATAGACAACAAGCACTGCAGGACATCACATGCAAGGGGCCAATATAGCTGAAGTTCAGTGGAGGCTGCTGAGGAGAGGACAGCTCATAATAATGGCTGGAATGGCGTCAATGGAATGGTATCAAACATATGTGGTTGATAGCATTCCATTGACTCCATTCCAGCCATTACTATGAGCTGTTCTCCCCTCAGCAGCCTCCACTGCACAATAATTTTTGTATTTTGGCACTGCTCAATTCATTAAAGGGGGACAGATCCCTCAGTTTAGATCACGGAGCTGCCCAGTCACATCTGTGATGTTGTAAACATGTACACCATGTCAAATAAGACACAAATGGAGCATAATGAGACTTACACCGGTACAAAACAGGTTTCTATGGGAATGAGAACCAGATCAGACCTGCCCTCTTGTTCTCTCTCTCTCTTCCCCTCTCCATTAAAACATTAAAAAAAAAAAAAATCTCATTTCTCTCTCTCTCTCTCTCTCTCTCTCTCTCTCTCTCTCTCTCTCTCTCTCTCTCTCTCTCTCTCTTCTCTCTCCTCCCCCTCTCTGAGAGTCAGATGCCTTTCAGTATGGCAGACCTGGCTGTGGAGAGTTCAGCCAAGTAAGAGCTGTCTGTCCTGGAGAAGAGAAGAGAAGAGGAGAGGAGAGGAGAGGAGAGGGAAGAAGGGGAATGGATGGTGGCAGATGCCTGAGCGATCCGTCAGATGATACACAACAGATGGCTCAATATTCTGTCGTTTGTTTTAAAGAACCACACCGACCGACTACGACGGGGGCAGGCCAGGGGGGGCAAGGCAGCTCAATGGATTAGGACTCGCACACACACACAACACAACACACACACAACACACACACACAAAACGCTCTTTGTAGGATGAGAAAAACCTAGGATTCCTTATGTCCTTGTTCTGATTAAGCTACTGTGCCAATGGGACCGTCTCTTTATAGATATTACACATTAAAGACATGCTCAGGAACTTTGGCGACTACTAAGTCTTTTAAATCTCCCGCTTTGGGCTGGATGTGTAAATGAGTACGGTTACATGCACACAATAATGCGATTATTGTGGATAGTTTCATTAAACCGTTTACATGCTTTGCAAGAATAATGATTTCCCTAATAATCCTGTTTACATGGACACAGCTGAAATCAGGCTACCTGATGGCACTCAGATGAATGCGGAAAATCAATCAAAATAAACATACTACCACAGCAATCATGCTATTTTTGGGAAGCATATTTGATTCTGAGTTCGGACATATACATTTTGTATGTGAAAACGACTTCTAAGACGCATACATTCAGTTGTTCCAAACTCACTTCACTCATTCTAAGTAGCTCAGCGCTCAGTAGTTCAGTATCTCAGTAGCTCAGCGCTCAGTAGTTCAGTATCTCAGTAGCTCAGCACTCAGGAGTTCAGTATCTCAGTAGCTCAGCGCTCAGTTGTTCAGTATCTCAGTAGATCAGTATCTCAGTAGCTCAGTAGCTCAGTAGCTCAGCGCTCAGTATCTCAGTATCTCAGTAGATCAGTGCTCAGTAGTTCAGTATCTCAGTAGTTCAGTGCTCAGTAGTTCTGTATCTCAGTAGTTCAGTATCTCAGTAGCTCAGCGCTCAGTAGTTCTGTATCTCAGTAGTTCAGTATCTCAGTAGCTCAGCGCTCAGTAGTTCAGTATCTCAGTATCTCAGTATCTCAGTAGTTCAGTATCTCAGTAGCTCAGCGCTCAGTAGTTCAGTATCTCAGTAGCTCAGCGCTCAGTAGTTCAGTATCTCAGTAGCTCAGCGCTCAGTAGTTCAGTATCTCAGTAGTTCAGTATCTCAGTAGATCAGTATTTCAGTAGATCAGTATCTCAGTAGATCAGTATCTCAGTAGCTCAGCGCTCAGTAGTTCAGTATCTCAGTAGCTCAGCGCTCAGTAGTTCAGTATCTCAGTAGCTCAGCGCTCAGTAGTTCAGTATCTCAGTAGCTCAGCGCTCAGTAGTTCAGTATCTCAGTAGTTCAGTATCTCAGTAGCTCAGCGCTCAGTAGATCAGTATCTCAGTAGTTCAGTAGCTCAGCGGTCAGTAGCTCAGTATCTCAGTATCTCAGTAGATCAGTAGATCAGTATCTCAGTAGATCAGTATCTCAGTAGCTCAGCGCTCAGTAGATCAGTATCTCAGTAGCTCAGTAGATCAGCGCTCAGTAGTTCAGTATCTCAGTAGCTCAGCACTCAGTAGTTCAGTATCTCAGTAGTTCAGTATCTCAGTAGCTCAGCGCTCAGTAGTTCAGTATCTCAGTAGCTCAGCGCTCAGTAGTTCAGTATCTCAGTAGCTCAGCGCTCAGTAGCTCAGTATCTCAGTAGCTCAGCGCTCAGTAGTTCAGTATCTCAGTAGATCAGTGCTCAGTATCTCAGCGCTCAGTAGCTCATCGCTCAGTAGTTCAGTATCTCAGTAGTTCAGTAGCTCAGTAGCTCAGCGCTCAGTAGCTCAGCACTCAGTAGATCAGCGCTTAGTAGTTCAGTATCTCAGTAGCTCAGCGCTCAGTAGTTCAGTAGCTCAGTAGTTCAGTATCTCAGTAGCTCAGCACTCAGTAGTTCAGTAGCTCTGTAGCTCAGTAGCTCAGTAGTTCAGTAGCTCAGCGCTCAGTAGCTCAGTAGTTCAGTAGCCCACGCTCAGTAGCTCAGTAGTTCAGTAGCCCACGCTCAGTAGCTCAGTAGCTCAGTAGTTCAGTAGCCCACGCTCAGTAGCTCAGTAGCTCAGTAGCTCAGTAGCTCAGCGCTCAGTAGCTCAGTATCTCAGTAGCTCAGTAGTTCAGTAGCTCAGCGATCAGTAGCTCAGTAGTTCAGTAGCCCACGCTCAGTAGCTTAGTATCTCAGTAGCTCAGCGCTCAGGAGTTCAGTATCTCAGTAGCTCAGCGCTCAGTTGTTCAGTATCTCAGTAGATCAGTATCTCAGTAGCTCAGTAGCTCAGTAGCTCAGCGCTCAGTATCTCAGTATCTCAGTAGATCAGTGCTCAGTAGTTCAGTATCTCAGTAGTTCAGTATCTCAGTAGCTCAGCGCTCAGTAGTTCTGTATCTCAGTAGTTCAGTATCTCAGTAGCTCAGCGCTCAGTAGTTCAGTATCTCAGTATCTCAGTATCTCAGTAGTTCAGTATCTCAGTAGCTCAGCGCTCAGTAGTTCAGTATCTCAGTAGCTCAGCGCTCAGTAGTTCAGTATCTCAGTAGCTCAGCGCTCAGTAGTTCAGTATCTCAGTAGATCAGTATTTCAGTAGATCAGTATCTCAGTAGATCAGTATCTCAGTAGCTCAGCGCTCAGTAGTTCAGTATCTCAGTAGATCAGCGCTCAGTAGTTCAGTATCTCAGTAGCTCAGCGCTCAGTAGTTCAGTATCTCAGTAGTTCAGTAGTTCAGTATCTCAGTAGCTCACCGCTCAGTAGATCAGTATCTCAGTAGTTCAGTAGCTCAGCGGTCAGTAGCTCAGTATCTCAGTATCTCAGTAGATCAGTAGATCAGTATCTCAGTAGATCAGTATCT
Source organism: Coregonus suidteri (assembly GCA_036851935.1). Classification (NCBI taxonomy): domain Eukaryota; kingdom Metazoa; phylum Chordata; class Actinopteri; order Salmoniformes; family Salmonidae; genus Coregonus; species Coregonus suidteri. The sequence goes on from CM072230.1 coordinate 7,743,856, forward strand.
CAGTAGCTCAGCGCTCAGTAGATCAGTATCTCAGTAGCTCAGTAGATCAGCGCTCAGTAGTTCAGTATCTCAGTAGCTCAGCACTCAGTAGTTCAGTATCTCAGTAGTTCAGTATCTCAGTAGCTCAGCGCTCAGTAGTTCAGTATCTCAGTAGCTCAGCGCTCAGTAGTTCAGTATCTCAGTAGCTCAGCGCTCAGTAGCTCAGTATCTCAGTAGCTCAGCGCTCAGTAGTTCAGTATCTCAGTAGATCAGTGCTCAGTATCTCAGCGCTCAGTAGCTCATCGCTCAGTAGTTCAGTATCTCAGTAGTTCAGTAGCTCAGTAGCTCAGCGCTCAGTAGCTCAGCACTCAGTAGATCAGCGCTTAGTAGTTCAGTATCTCAGTAGCTCAGCGCTCAGTAGTTCAGTAGCTCAGTAGTTCAGTATCTCAGTAGCTCAGCACTCAGTAGTTCAGTAGCTCTGTAGCTCAGTAGCTCAGTAGTTCAGTAGCTCAGCGCTCAGTAGCTCAGTAGTTCAGTAGCCCACGCTCAGTAGCTCAGTAGTTCAGTAGCCCACGCTCAGTAGCTCAGTAGCTCAGTAGTTCAGTAGCCCACGCTCAGTAGCTCAGTAGCTCAGTATCTCAGTAGCTCAGCGCTCAGTAGCTCAGTAGCTCAGTAGCTCAGTATCTCAGTAGCTCAGTAGTTCAGTAGCTCAGCGATCAGTAGCTCAGTAGTTCAGTAGCCCACGCTCAGTAGCTCAGTATCTCAGTAGCTCAGCGCTCAGTAGCTCAGCGCTCAGTAGTTCAGTATCTCAGTAGCTCAGTAGCTCTGTAGTTCAGTAGTAGGTCAGTAGTTCAGTAGCTCAGCAGCTCAACAGGTCAGTAGATCAGTAGCTCAGTAGATCAGTAGCTCAGTAGTAGCGTACTAGTTCAGTGGTTCAGTAGTTCACTAGCTCTGTAGTTCAGTGGTTCAGTAGCTCAGTAGTTCAGTAGCTCAGTAGTTCAGTGGTTCAGTCGCTCAGTAGTTCAGTAACTCAGTAGTTCAGTGGTTCAGTAGCTCAGTAGCTCAGTAGTTCAGTAGCTCAGTAGTTCAGTGGTTCAGTAGCTCAGTAGTTCAGTAGCTCAGTAGTTCAGTAGCTCAGTAGCTCAGTAGTTCAGTTGCTCAGTAGTAGCTCAGTAGTTCAGTAGCTCAGTAGTTCAGTAGTTCAGTAGCTCAGTAGCTCAGTAGTAGGTCAGTAGTTCAGTAGCTCAGTAGCTCAGTAGCTCAGTGGTTCAGTAGTTCAGTAGTTCAGTAGCTCAGTAGCTCAGTAGTTCAGTAGCTCAGTGGTTCAGTAGTTCAGTATCTCAGTAGATCAGTATTTCAGTAGATCAGTATCTCAGTAGATCAGTATCTCAGTAGCTCAGCGCTCAGTAGTTCAGTATCTCAGTAGCTCAGCGCTCAGTAGTTCAGTATCTCAGTAGCTCAGCGCTCAGTAGTTCAGTATCTCAGTAGCTCAGCGCTCAGTAGTTCAGTATCTCAGTATCTCAGTATCTCAGTAGTTCAGTATCTCAGTAGCTCAGCGCTCAGTAGTTCAGTATCTCAGTAGCTCAGCGCTCAGTAGTTCAGTATCTCAGTAGCTCAGCGCTCAGTAGTTCAGTATCTCAGTAGATCAGTATTTCAGTAGATCAGTATCTCAGTAGATCAGTATCTCAGTAGCTCAGCGCTCAGTAGTTCAGTATCTCAGTAGATCAGCGCTCAGTAGTTCAGTATCTCAGTAGCTCAGCGCTCAGTAGTTCAGTATCTCAGTAGTTCAGTAGTTCAGTATCTCAGTAGCTCACCGCTCAGTAGATCAGTATCTCAGTAGTTCAGTAGCTCAGCGGTCAGTAGCTCAGTATCTCAGTATCTCAGTAGATCAGTAGATCAGTATCTCAGTAGATCAGTATCTCAGTAGCTCAGCGCTCAGTAGATCAGTATCTCAGTAGCTCAGTAGATCAGCGCTCAGTAGTTCAGTATCTCAGTAGCTCAGCACTCAGTAGTTCAGTATCTCAGTAGTTCAGTATCTCAGTAGCTCAGCGCTCAGTAGTTTCAGTATCTCAGTAGCTCAGCGCTCATTAGTTCAGTATCTCAGTAGCTCAGCGCTCAGTAGTTAGTTCAGTATCTCAGTAGCTCAGCGCTCAGTAGTTCAGTATCTCAGTAGATCAGTGCTCAGTATCTCAGCGCTCAGTAGCTCATCGCTCAGTAGTTCAGTATCTCAGTAGTTCAGTAGCTCAGTAGCTCAGCGCTCAGTAGCTCAGCACTCAGTAGATCAGCGCTTAGTAGTTCAGTATCTCAGTAGCTCAGCGCTCAGTAGTTCAGTAGCTCAGTAGTTCAGTATCTCAGTAGCTCAGCACTCAGTAGTTCAGTAGCTCTGTAGCTCAGTAGCTCAGTAGTTCAGTAGCTCAGCGCTCAGTAGCTCAGTAGTTCAGTAGCCCACGCTCAGTAGCTCAGTAGTTCAGTAGCCCACGCTCAGTAGCTCAGTAGCTCAGTAGTTCAGTAGCCCACGCTCAGTAGCTCAGTAGCTCAGTATCTCAGTAGCTCAGCGCTCAGTAGCTCAGTAGCTCAGTATCTCAGTAGCTCAGTAGTTCAGTAGCTCAGCAATCAGTAGCTCAGTAGTTCAGTAGCCCACGCTCAGTAGCTCAGTATCTCAGTAGCTCAGCGCTCAGTAGCTCAGCGCTCAGTAGTTCAGTATCTCAGTAGCTCAGTAGC
>CM072230.1:7751555-7761555 GCA_036851935.1 Coregonus suidteri
ATTCTGTGTTCTGTGTGTGTCTGCGTGTGTCTGTGTGTGTCTGCGTGTGTCTGTGTGTGTCTGTGTGTTTGCATGCATGCTTGAGTTGAATCTTAACCCATTGCCAGTGTTCCATCCTGTATGTGTGTTTGTGTTTACATGGCCATAATCAGAGCCTATCCAGTGCCATGGTGGTTTTGGAGACAGTAAGAGACGAGACAGACAGACAGCACCACACCAATATCAACAGTCTGTCTGTCTTTTTGTCTGTCTCGTTTAGAAATAGTCTTGTTATGGTTCCCTCAGGGTGTGGACTGGATAGATGCCTTCAATACTCTGTCACTCTCTTTCTCTGTCTCCACTTGGCCTTTACTCTGTCACTCTCTTTCTCTGTCTCCACTTGACCTTTACGACTCTCTGTCACTCTCTTTCTCTGTCTCCACTTGGCCTTTACGACCTCTCTGTCACTCTCTTTCTCTGTCTCCACTTGGCCTTTACTCTGTCACTCTCTTTCTCTGTCTCCACTTGGCCTTTACGACCTCTCTGTCACTCTCTTTTTCTCTCTGTCTCCACTTGGCTTGACCTTTACGACCTTTACGACCTCGACCTCTGTCACTCTCTCTCTTCTCTGTCCTTTACGACTTGACCTTTACGACCTCTCTGTCACTCTCTTTCTCTTTCCTCTGACTTTCTCTGTCACTTGGTCTTTACGACCTCTCTGTCACTCTCTTTCTCTGTCTCCACTTGGCCTTTACGACCTCTCTGTCACTCTCTTTCTCTGTCTCCACTTGGCCTTTACGACCTCTCTGTCACTCTCTTTCTCTGTCTCCACTTGACCTTTACGACCTCTGTCACTCTCTTTCTCTGTCTCCACTTGGCCTTTACGACCCTCTGTCACTCTCTTTCTCTGTCTCCACTTGGCCTTTACGACCTCTCTGTCACTCTCTTTCTCTGTCTCCACTTGGCCTTTACTCTGTCACTCTCTTTCTCTGTCTCCACTTGGCCTTTACGACCTCTCTGTCACTCTCTTTCTCTGTCTCCACTTGATCTTTACGACCTCTCTGTCACTCTCTTTCTCTGTCTCTACTTGACCTTTACGACCTCTCTGTCACTCTCTTTCTCTGTCTCCACTTGGCCTTTACGACCTCTCTGTCACTCTCTTTCTCTGTCTCCACTTGGCCTTTACTCTGTCACTCTCTTTCTCTGTCTCCACTTGGCCTTTACAACCTCTCTGTCACTCTCTTTCTCTGTCTCCACTTGGCCTTTACGACCTCTCTGTCACTCTCTTTCTCTGTCTCCACTTGGCCTTTACGACCTCTGTCACTCTCTTTCTCTGTCTCCACTTGGCCTTTACGACCTCTGTCACTCTCTTTCTCTGTCTCCACTTGGCCTTTACGACCTCTCTGTCACTCTCTTTCTCTGTCTCCACTTGACCTTTACGACCTCTCTGTCACTCTCTTTCTCTGTCTCCACTTGGCCTTTACGTCACCTCTCTCTGTCTCACTCTCTTTCTCTGTCTCCACTTGACCTTTACGACCTCTCTGTCACTCTCTTTCTCTGTCTCCACTTGGCCTTTACTCTGTCACTCTCTTTCTCTGTCTCCACTTGGCCTTTACGACCTCTGTCACTCTCTTTCTCTGTCTCCACTTGACCTTTACGACCTCTCTGTCACTCTCTTTCTCTGTCTCCACTTGACCTTTACGACCTCTCTGTCACTCTCATTCTTTTAGATTCCCTCTCTCCATTCAGTCTTTCTACCTCTCCCAATAAGGTATGCCTGGAGCAAATAGCCAGTAGCCTGCCTTGTCTGAAATCAACGGGACAATCTATTTAGTTAATAAGAAACCAAGCACTCTCTCTCTCTCTCTTCTTCTTTTCTCTCTCCCCAATTTTCTCTCCCTCCTCCCACTGTCCATCCCTCCACCCTCCTCCTCCTGTCCCTCTCCATCCCTCCCTCCTCCCCCTCTCCATCCCTCCTCCCACTGTCCATCCCTCCACCCCTCCTCCTCCCCCCCTGTCCCTCTCCACCCCTCCACCCCTCCATCCCTCCTCCCCTCTCCATCCCTCCACCCCTCCATCCCTCCTCCCCTCTCCATCCCTCCTCCCCCTGTCCCTCTCCATCCCTCCCTCCTCCCCCTCTCCATCCCTCCACTCCCCCCTCCATTCCCTCCCTCCCTCTCCCATCCCTCCTCCCCCCTGTCCCTCTCCATCCCTCCTCCCCTCTCCATCCCCCTCCTCCCCCTGTCCCTCTCCCCATCCCTCCTCCCCCTGTCCCTCTCCTCTCCCCTCCATCCCTCCTCCCCCTTTCCCCTCCCCCTCCTCCACCCCTCCATCCCTCCTCCCCCTCCCCCTCTCCACCCATCCCTCCCCCCTCCCCCTGTCCCTCCTCCCCTCTCCATCCCTCCTCCTCCCCCCCTCCCCCTCTCCACCCCCTCCATCCCTCCTCCCCCTGTCCCTCTCCATCCCTCCCTCCTCCCCTCTCCATCCCTCCTCCCCCTCCTCCCCCTCCCCCTCTCCACCCCTCCACCCCTCCTCTCCCTGTCCCTCTCCATCCCTCCCTCCTCCCCCTGTCCCTCCCTCAGAAGCATCATGAGTGTGTGACCAGTTGGGAGTTCTTGGTGTCTCTGAGGTCAGGGAAGCAGGGGGACTGCCCCCCTCCCCAGCGAGCCATGGGATTCGCTGCCGCCTGCGTGGAGAGCTGCTCCGCTGACAAACACTGCTCCACTTCCAAGAAGTGCTGCTCCAATGGCTGCGGACACACCTGCCAGGCTCCAGCCAATCTCTATAAAGGTACATCCCACTATATCCACATTATTTTTAATCAATAGATAGGGTGTGTGTGTGTGTGTTAAGACAGCATGTGTGTGTGTGTTAAGACAGAAGGGGTGTGTGTTAAGACAGCAGGTGTGTGTGTTAAGACAGAAGGGGTGTGTTTGTGTTTAGACAGAAGTGGTGTGTGTGTGTTAAGACAGAAGGGGTGTGTGTGTGTTAAGACAGCAGGGGTGTGTGTTAAGACAGAAGGGGTGTGTTTGTGTTTAGACAGAAGTGGTGTGTGTGTGTTAAGACAGAAGTGGTGTGTTTGTGTTTAGACAGAAGTGGTGTGTGTGTGTTAAGACAGAAGGGGTGTGTGTGTTAAGACAGAAGGGGTGTGTGTTTGTGTGTGTGTTAAGACAGAAGGGGTGTGTGTGTTAAGACAGAAGGGGTGTGTGTGTGTTAAGACAGAAAGGGTGTGTGTTAAGACAGAAGGGGTGTGTTTGTGTTAAGACAGAAAGGGTGTGTGTTAAGACAGAAGGGGTGTGTGTGTTTGTGTTAAGACAGAAGGGGTGTGTGTTAAGACAAGAAGGCGTGTGTGTGTGTGTTAAGACAGCAGGTGTGTGTGTGTTAAGACAGAAGGGGTGTGTGTTAAGACAGAAGGGGTGTGTGTTAAGACAGAAGGGGTGTGTGTGTGTTAAGACAGAAGGGGTGTGTGTTAAGACAGAAGGGGTGTGTGTTAAGACAGAAGGGTTGTGTGTGTGTGTGTTAAGACAGCAGGGGTGTGTGTGTTAAGACAGAAGGGATGGGTGTTAAGACAGAAGGGTTGTGTGTGTGTGTTAAGACAGCAGGGGTGTGTGTTAAGACATAAGGGGTGTGTGTGTGTTAAGACATAAGGTGTGTGTGTGTGTGTTAAGACAGAAGGGGGGTGTGTGTGTGTTAAGACAGAAGGGGTGTGTGTTAAGACAGAAGGGGTGTGTGTTAAGACAAAGGGGGGTTGTTAAGACAGAAGGGGTGTGTGTGTGTTAAGACAGCAGGGGTGTGTGTTGTGTTAAGACAGAAGGGGTGTGTGTTAAGACAGAAGGGGTGTGTTCCTCATGGTCTCCTCACCTGTCCCATGCAGGGGTACCTCTGAAGCCCAGGAAGGACATGTCGTTCCTTGAGGACCAGCAGGGTCAACTGGAGGTCAGCTGGATGTCAAAATTCAATGTGACCATCGAGCCGGTCCTCCACATCCTGCAGCGCAGGTGGAACCACGGAATACACCCCAGCGAGGACGACGCCTCGCCCTGGCACACCGTCGTCATGGTAACAACCCCAACCTCCGACCCCAACAAAGTGCATGAAGTGAAGCCCAAACTGGGTCTTCCAAAGATATTCAGACACTTTTGGAACGGTTTGTGTCTATGTATTACTGAAAACCAAACTAATTTCAGCACTAAAGCCTTCATCAAGGTGCTAGACTGTCTAGCAGTTGAAACTGCTCTCTCACCACCCATGCCAGTCTATGGTGCTGCCAGCCTAAACTAGCATGTGTGTGTTTGTACGCCCACGTGTGTGTGCGTGTGTGTGTTTCTGTCTGTGTCTACAGTGTGTGTGTGTGTAGGCTGAGGTTAGATAAATAACCCAAGCTTTAGGAGGGACCACAGCCAGTCATGGTTTTTGCACGGTTGAGCCCTGTCTGACTAAAGGTCCTCATTATGGTATTAGATGGCTGTGTGGAGGCAGACTCCCATCAGCCTCAGTTACATCATGAGGCCTGGAAAACATGGAGGAACTTTACAAGGGAGATACTGCTGCATTGGAGGCATTCAACACACACAGTGTAGTTCAGAATAAGGAAAGCTGTCAGTGTCCATGCACTGAAAATAATTATCTCTGTACTCCAAACTCCATCAAATAGCATATTTATTTGACAAGTGATTCAACACACTCATGCTCATACAGACACTGCATGGAAGAGAGCTGTACTGGAGTCAGTGGAAGAGAGCAGTACTGGAGTCAGTGGAAGAGAGCAGCACTGGAGTCAGTGGAAGAGAGCTGTACTGGAGTCAGTGGAAGAGAGCTGTACTGGAGTCAGTGGAAGAGAGCTGTACTGGAGTCAGTGGAAGAGAGCTGTACTGGAGTCAGTGGAAGAGAGCAGTAGCAGTACCTGAGTCAGTGGAAGAGAGCTGTACTGGATGGAGTCAGTGGAAGAGAGCAGTGGGAGAGAGGTGTACTGGAGTCAGTGGAAAGAGAGCTGTACTAGAGTCAGTGGAAGAGAGCTGTACTGGAGTCAGTGGAAGAGAGCAGTACTGGAGTCAGTGGAAGAGAGCAGTACTGGAGTCAGTGGAAGAGAGCAGTACTGGAGTCAGTGGAAGAGAGCAGTACTGGAGTCAGTGGAAGAGAGAGCTGTACTGGAGTCAGTGGAGTCAGTGGAAGAGAGCTGTACTGGACTGGAGTCAGTGGAAGAGAGCAGTACTGGAGTCAGTGGAAGAGAGGAGTCAGTGGAAGAGAGCAGTACTGGAGTCAGTGGAAGCAGTAGAGCAGTGTACTGGAAGGAGTCAGTGGAAGAGAGCTGTACTGGAAGAGGCAGTCAGTGGAAGAGAGCAGTACTGGAGTCAGTGGAAGAGAGCTGTACTGGAGTCAGTGGAAGAGAGCAGTACTGGAGTCAGTGGAAGAGTGCTGTACTGGAGTCAGTGGAAGAGAGCTGTACTGGAGTCAGTGGAAGTAGGCAGTAGGCCTACTCTATGCTCTGCTCTGTAAAAGGATACTAACTGAAACACCAAACAGTAAAGCACAGGGAGAGATTCTATGACCATGTTACTCTGCAGTAATATTACTGGCTCTATTGTATAGAATTGAACTCTATTTCAACGCCACTCTGGTATAGGAAGGCTCTTCATTGCTTCGCTTTACAGCCTGACAGATCTGGAAAAAATCTCCTCCTCCATCTTTCCCCATCCACCCCTCCCCTCTATCCTTCCATCCCTCCTTCCTTCCCCTCCATCCCTCCCCTCCATCCCTCCCTCCATCCCGCCATCCATCCCTCCTTCCTTCCCCTCCATTCCTCTCCTCCTCCCTCCATCCCTCCCCTCTCTATCCCTCCCTCCATCCCTCCATCCATCCTCCTTCCATCCCTCCATCCCCTCCATCCCTCCCCTCCATCCCTCCTCTCTATCCTCATCCCTCCAATCCCTCCTCCCTCTCCTCCATCCCTCCCTCCATCCCTCCATCCATCCCTCCTTCCTTCCCCTCCATCCCTCTCCTCCATCCATCCCTCCCTCCATCCCCCCTCCATCCCATCCATCCCTCCCCTCCATCCCTCCTCTCTATCCCTCCCTCCCCTCCATCCTTACCTCCCCTCTATCCCTCCCCTCCATCCATCCCTCCTTCCCTCCATCCATCCCCAGATTCAGTGCAGTTAAGTTCCAGGCCTCAGCCCCTTTCCCATACCCAGGCCTCGGGTCTGTCCATGGATCCCCACAGGGAGGCCCACAGGGAGGCCCACAGGGAGGCCCACATGGATCCCCACCACAGGGAGGCCCACATGGATCCCCACAGGGAGGCCCACAGCTCTAACACACAGCCAAACCAGCACTAATGACACATCACACTAATGTGATGAAGAATCAAGATGAACTCAACAATTCCATAATGATTCAGTGAATCACTCAGAGAAAATAACCGCTATAAGCCATGAATATGTTGTGTGTCACCAGCACCACTTGAAGAATTGAACAGTCTGGATCTCATCCATTGACTGATGGGAGGGGAAAGCCTATTTGTCAAGTAACTCAGTTACAGTCCAGGTCTAGCTGCAGGCAGAATGCCTGTCAACACTGCAGTCCTACAGAGATATCTCCCTCTCTTCATGGTCTAATGGGTTCTTATCTGATGTTGATGGAGATCTAATCCGGCATCCAGGGGCCTGTTCCAATACTTTATAAATGCATCATTCCTTCCCTGCTTTCACCTTTTCAATTGTGTTGGATCAGTGATAGGCTTACTCCCAGGAAGGGAGTAAGGAAGGATGCATTTTAAATGTTTGAACTTGAACAGGATCTATATGGAATGATATTATCTGACCCCTGACCTCTAACCCCCCTGTAGACGATGGAGGACCGAGCGGTGCTGAAGGACATCCGTCCCCACAGGTGGTACCAGTTTAGGGTGAGCGCCGTCAACAGCCAGGGCACCCGTGGCTTCACCACCCCCAGCAAACACTTCTTCTCAACCAGAGGTAAGAGCACTACCCACCAGCCAAGGACACTGTCGGCTCTCTCTCTCTCTCTCTCTCTCTCTCTCTCTCTCTCTCTCTCTCTCTCTCTCTCTCTCTCTCTCTCTCTCTCTCTCTCTCTCTCTCTCTCTCTCTCTCTCTCTGTCTCTGTCTCTCTGTCTCTCTGTCTCTCTGTCTCTCTGTCTCTCTCTCTCTCTCTCTCTCTCTCTCTCTCTCTCTCTCTCTCTCTCTCTCTCTCTCTCTCTCCTCTCTCTCTCTCTCTCTCTCTCTCTCTCTCTCTCTCAGGTTACCAGATAGGAGCTGTTACTGGGGTTATACAGCCTCCCAAGGTACCTTTCATCTGCTGGGCTTCCTGCACTGTGACCTCTGACCCCCTGGCATTCTTCCTGGCCCTGCTTTAATCAACATTTGATGAATATGGCTAACTGGGAGAATATATGGTGACACACAATACAGACAGGAGAAATAAGGAGGGCTCTGTCCCTGCTGAGAGGGTCTGTGTGTGGATATCTTTCAGAAAGACCCCCTGTGTACAGCAGTCAGGAACCGTCTCTGTGACTGACAGGGAAGTATAGATCTATGGGGAAACACAGTGTATTGTAATCTGAAAACACAATTATTTCACAATACCAGAGGAGCCTACTTATGAGGAGGGTAGAAAATAATGTATCTCTGTGTTTGGAGTTTGGATACTCAATACTTTAGTGACAATATAGCTCCCTCCATTCCTCAGTATGAGGTAGATTGGAGAAACACTCCAATAACAGCAGTGAAGACTTATTGGCCTTAAACCTAACATTACCCGGCCCTACTACACAGCAAGCTGCTGAGTGATGGACACGTCCGAATAGCACTAAGCCCACCAGCCAAGGACACTGTCGGCCAGCCCAGCCAAGGACACTGTCGGCCAGCCCGGCCAAGGACACTGTCGGCCCACCAGGCCAAGACACTGTCGGCCCACCAGCCAAGGACACTGCTGGCCCACCAGCCGGCCTGTCTACACCACCAACCAAGGACACTGTCGGCCCACCAACCAAGGACACTGTCGGCCCACCAGCCAAGGACACTGCGGCCCACCAGCCAAGGACACTGCCGGCCCACCAGCCAAAGGACACTGCCGGCCCACCAGCCCAAGGACACTGTCGGGCCCACCAGCCAAGGACACTGTCGGCCCACCAGCCAAGGACAGGACAGCCAAGGACACTGCCGGCCCAGCCAAGGACACTGTCGGCCAGCCCAGCCAAGGACACTGTCGGCCAGCCCAGCCAAGGGACACTGTCGGCCAGCCCAGCCAAGGACACTGTCGGCCAGCCCAGCCAAGCACACTGTCGGCCAGCCCAGCCAAGGACACTGTCGGCCCACCAACCAAGGACACTGTCGGCCCACCAGCCAAGGACACTGCCGGCCCACCAGCCAAGGACACTGCCGGCCCACCAGCCAAGGACACTGCCGGCCCACCAGCCAAGGACACTGCCGGCCCACCAGCCAAGGACACTGCCGGCCCACCAGCCAAGGACACTGTCGGCCCACCAACCAAGGACACTGTCGGCCAGCCCGGCCAAGGACACTGTCGGCCAGCCCGGCTAAGCACACTGTCGGCCAGCCCGGCCAAGCACACTGTCGGCCAGCCCGGCCAAGGACACTGTCGGCCAGCCCGGCCAAGGACACTGTCGGCCAGCCCGGCCAAGGACACTGTCGGCCAGCCCGGCCAAGGACACTGTCGGCCAGCCCGGCCAAGGACACTGTCGGCCAGCCCTGCCAAGCACACTGCCGGCCAGCCCAGCCCAGATAGCGTATTTTTCTTTTCGCCTCATGAACTCACACCAAACACGGGTAATTACTCACATAAAGGACTTTGAATGGAGCCATTACTGGCATTGGATTCCCATTACCTCAGTCTGCTAACCATTATATTTTGGGGCTCCTTCAGAGGGAGAGTGGGCGTGGATATAACACATGCCAATCAGCACACACACATACATACGTGCACACCCACATACACATTACACACACGCATGCAGACACACGAGTGTGCACGCACGCATGCACGCAACCACACACACACACACACACACACACACAAACACACACAAACACCTCACAGCGGTCGGGCATTAGGAGCGCCCTGTCCTCCAAAACATCAAAGAGGAGATGGATTCCTCTCTGAATAAATACATTAAATAAAGTTGTTCCTGTCTGCTGACCTGGGCTGACATCTCATATTCTGTGCAGAGGACAGCCAAGAGGGACAGCCGACCTCCTCCTGGCTCGGAAACATTTGTTTACTGCAGCTGTGGAAAGGGTTTATTTCTGACAGAACAGAACATCTCTCTTTCCCTCTCTAGAACACGTATAACATCTAACAGGCAGTGCAGGCCAGATCACACAGAGACTGAGTATTGTGGGTGTGCGTGGGTGAGTGTGTGTGTGTGTGTGTGTGTGTACATTGTAACAGAATAACACTGGGATAAGCACTTTTAATAAATCATGGAAATCAGTCACAGTAGAGCTGTAACACTCATACTCTGTGACAAAGAGGTTAATCTTGACAAAACTTAGTGAAGAGAACTTGGTGAACAGAAAGAGTCTGTTGAATGATGGGTTGGCAGCGCACTACATTGCTGCCTGCCATAAGATGAGGGACAGTGTCTGACAGACCAACCAACCTGCACATGTCCTCTATATTGTTATTGATCAATGGTTATTTTGATCCTTGGTTATTGTTGTTACTGTTGTCCCATTGACAATATTGATTATTATTATTTTAATTATGTTAATAGTGTAAATATCCAAAGTAAGCTTTTGCAATATGGACAGTTGAAATCGGAAGTTTACATACACCTTATCCAAATACATTTAAACTCAGTTTTTCACAATTCCTGACATTTAATCCTAGTAAATATTCCCTGTCTTAGGTCAGTTAGGATCACCACTTTATTTTAAGAATTTGAAATGTCAGAAGAATAGTAGAGAGAATGATTTATTTCAGCTTTTAGTTCTTTCATCACATTCCCAGTGGGTCAGAAGTTTACATACACTCAATTAGTATTT
>CM072230.1:7766555-7769055 GCA_036851935.1 Coregonus suidteri
CCAGGGTTTTTCTTTATTTTTACTATTTTCTACATTGAAGAATAATAGTGAAGACATCAAAACTAGGAAATAACACATATGGAATCATGTAGTAACCAAAATAGTGTTAAACAAATCCAAATATATTTTAAATGTGAGATTCTTCAAATAGCCACCATTTGCCTTGATGACAGCTTTGCACGCTTTTGGCATTCTCTCAACCAGCTTCATGAGGTAGTCACCTGGAATGCATTTCAATTAACAGGGGTACCTTGTTATAAGTTCATTTGTGGAATTTCTTTCCATCTTAATGCGTTTGAGCTAATCAGTTGTGTTGTGACAAGGGAGGGGGGGTATACAGAAGATAGCCCTATTTGGTTAAAGACCAAGTCCATATTATGGCAAGAACAGCTCAAATAAGCAAAGAGAAATTACAGTCCATCATTACTTTAAGACATGAAGGTCAGTCAATACGGAACATTTCAAGAACTTTGAACGTTTCTTCAAGTGCAGTCGCAAAAACCATCAAGCGCTATGATGAAACTGGCTCTCATGAGGACCGCCACAGGAATGGAAGACCCAGAGTTACCTCTGCTGCAGAGGATAAGTTCATTAGAGTTACCAGCCTCAGAAATTGCACCCCAAATAAATGCTTCACAGAGTTCAAGTAACAGACACATCTCAACATCAACTGCTCAGAGGGGACTGTGTGAATCAGGCCTTCATGGTCGAATTGCTGCAAAGAAACCACTACTAAAGGACACCAATAAGAAGAAGAGACTTGCTTGGGCCAAGAAACACGAGCAATGGCCATTAGACCGGTGGAAATTTGTCCTTTGGTCTGGAGTCCAAATTGGAGATTTTTGGTTCCAACCGCAGTTTCGCGTGTGGGTGAACGGATGATCTCCGCATGTGTATTTCTCACCGTAAAGCATGGAGGAGGAGGTGTTATGGTGTGGGGATTCAAGTCACACTTAACCAGCATGACTACCACAGCATTCTGCAGCGATACGCCATCCCATCTGGTTTGGGCTTAGTGGGACTATGTTTTGTTTTTCAACAGGACAATGACCCAACACACCTCCAGGCTGTGTAAGGGCTATTTTACCAAGACGGAGAGTGATAGAGTGCTGCATCAGATGACCTGGCCTCCACAATCCCCCGACCTCAACCCAATTGAGATGGTTTGGGTTGAGTCGGACCGCAGAGTGAAGGAAAAGCAGTGTGCAAAGCTGTCATCAAGGCAAAGGGTGGCTATTAGAAGAATCTCAAAGATAAAATATATTTTGATTTGTTTAACACTTTTTTGTTTACTACATGATTCCAATGTAGATGTTACGATCGTCGTGAGAACCGGACCAAGGCGCAGCGTGATAGGCGTACATCTTTTAATGAGTACTTAATACAATCAACAAAACAACAAAACGATACGTGAAGTCTAAAGGTTCACAAACACAAACCTATAAAGAACAAGATCCCACAAATAACTGTGCAAAACAGGCTGCCTAAGTATGGTTCCCAATCAGAGACAACGAGCAACAGCTGCCTCTGATCGGGAACCACCCTGGCCAACATAGATCTAAACGATCTAGAATAAACACATAGAAACTACAACATAGAAACTAACACACTGGCTCAACATAAAAGAGTCCCCAGAGCCAGGGCGTGACAGTAGAAAATAGTAAAGATAAAGAAAAACCCTTGAATGAGTAGGTGTGTCTAAACCTTTGACTGGTAGTGTAGATTCAGCTCGTATATTATACACCGTCACACTGTGAATGGACTGTACGTGTTTAGTGTGGAACCTTGCAGAGATTTTTTTTGAGCAATTTCAGGGGCACCTTTTTGTGAGTGGAATAAGTGAATGTTCGACTAGATGATGATGCAGAGTATATGTCCAACGTTCAAGCTGACCAAGAACCATGTCGGTCGAAGCGCTGTCACTGCTTCACTGCTTCAATAAAACATTTTACATTTCTGGGGCAGCAGAGAATTTATTTTCATTGGCATCTTTTATTTGTAGAAGTACAGTAATCACTATCTTTTCACAATATACTAACCTCTCTTTCAACTCTTCTGTTGTGATACCCCATTAGCTCAGTAACCTCTCCTTCACCTCTTCTGTCGTGATACCCCATTAGCTCAGTGACCTCTCTTTCACCTCTTCTGTTGTGATACCCCATTAGCTCAGTGACCTCTTCTTCACCTCTTCTGTCGTGATACCCCATTAGCTCAGTGACCTCTCCTTCACCTCGTCTGTCGTGATACCCCATTAGCTCAGTGACCTCTCCTTCACCTCTTCTGTCGTGATACTCCACTAGCTCAGTGACCTCTCCTTCATCTCTTCTGTCGTGATACCCATTAGCTATGTGACCTCTCCTTCACCTCTTCTGTCGTGATACCCCATTAGCTCAGTGACCTCTCTTTCACCTCTTCTGTCGTGATACCCCATTAGCTCAGTGACCTCTCCTTCACCTCTTCTGTCGTGATACCCCATTAGCTCAGGGACCTCTCCTTCACC
>CM072230.1:7771555-7789055 GCA_036851935.1 Coregonus suidteri
TCAGACTGTTGATCAGGCTGTTGATCAGGCTGTTGATCAGACTGTTGATCAGGCTGTTGATCAGGCTGTTGATCAGACTGTTGATCAGGCTGTTGATCAGACTGTTGATCAGGCTGTTGATCAGGCTGTTGATCAGACTGTTGATCAGGCTGTTGATCAGGCTGTTGATCAGACTGTTGATCAGTCTGTTGATCAGGCTGTTGATCAGACTGTTGATCATGCTGTTGATCAGGCTGTTGATCAGTCTGTTGATCAGACTGTTGATCAGACTGTTGATCAGGCTGTTGATCAGACTGTTGATCAGACTGTTGATCAGACTGTTGATCAGACTGTTGATCAGGCTGTTGATCAGACTGTTGATCAGGCTGTTGATCATGCTGTTGATAGCAGTGCCAAGCAGATTCCCTCCACCCTATCTTGGCTTTCTCCTCTTGTTTTCTCTGAAGTTAAGAGTCCATTTGTCGCTGTTGCAGAGGTAGACAGCTTCTAGTAATGGCAAATCAGAACATGTCCACGGCTGCGGTATTACAGACCAACACAAATCACAATCCCCCTGCGTCTTTCCACACATGAACACACACACAGAGACGGCTGTAGTGGAGTGTATGTTTTGGCTATACATAGGGTTCTGCTGAGGGGAGGACGGTCATAATAACGTCTGGAGCGGAACAAATGGAATGGCATCAAACACATAGAAACCATAGTAACCATGGAAACCAATGTATTTGATACCATTCCACTCATGCCGCTCCAACCATTACCACGAGCCCATCCGTCCCCAATTTAGGTGCCACAAACCTCCTGTGATAGGGCGATGGAAATACTCAACCCCACTTTCACCTAACTCTTAGCGTTGCATTAGCATCTCTTGTTATCTGTCTGTCTATCATGTTTTGTCTACCTATGAACCAGGGTAAATGAGCAGTCAGGAACACTTTCAACCTTATTTTGATGTGCTGTCACTCAAACACATAATGGAAAACAGCTCACTGTCTCTGTGTGTGTGTGTGTGTGTGTGTGTGTGGAGATTATCAATCAGGATGATAGAGTCAGAGATCACTTCCAGCGGTCGCTCAGAGTGGTGGTATGTCTGAATGATTTTAAACTGGCCAAAACACTGCCAGTCCACAGATGATGGATATAGCTCTCTTGTTAAAAGATGCCCGTCATGAGAAGCAGAGAGTTGATCTGACCCTTTGGCCTGTAATGGGTATTCTCAGCTAACAGCCATGGTTCCATACCTGGCTAGCCTTCATCAGTCAGGCTGGGCACATAAAACACTTACTGGCAGCGTTTGGAACTGTGTCGAACGGAGCGCTATGCTTTGTTCCAATCATAGAATTAGAATGGATTCTAATGCCATGGGTTCTGGTTCTAATACTGTTAAACAACTTCCTTCCTTCTTATTCTTCATGGTATATGACCTGCCTGAATAGGGTTCCACAGCCATAAGGTTATTCATAGAAGGTTGCTACTGTAGGACATGGACCTGCGCTTTCTAAGATCAATGAAACAGTTCATGGCCTTTAGGTTGATGTAAGCTTTGTGTCAGCAGTGCAGTGGCTAGAAGTGAGTTTATGGGAGGAATTAGTTTGAAAAGATGACAGCCTTGAATGTCTGTTCATCTCACGGGACCAACACTTTACCTTTATATTTTTGTTCAGTATGTAAACGCAACATGTAAAGCGTTGGTCCCGTGTTTCATGAGCTGAAATAAAAGATCCCAGAAATGTTCCATATGCACTAAAAAGCTTATTTCTCAAAAATGTTGTGCCCAAATTTGTTTACAACCCTGTTAGTGAGCATTTCTCCTTTGCCAAGATAATCCATCCACCTGACAGGTGTGGCATATCAAGAAGCTGATTAAACAGCATGATCATTACACAGGTGCACCTTGTGCTGGGGATGTCTCAAGTTTTGAGGGAGCGTACGATTGGCATGCTGACTGCAGGAATGTCTACCAGAGCTGTTGCCAGATAATTAAATGTTCATTTCTCTACCATAAGCCACCTCCAACTGCGTTTTAGAGAATTTGGCAGTACGTCCAACCGGCCTTACAACCGCAGACCACGTGTAACCACGCCAGCCCAGGACCTCAACAGCCGGCTTCTTCACCTGTGGGATCGTCTGAGACCAGCCACCTGAACAGTTGATGAAACAGTGGGTTTGCACAACCGAAGAATTTCTGCAGAAACTGTCAGAAATCGTCTCAGGGAAGCTCATCTGCGTGCTCGTCATCCTCACCAGGGTCTTGACCTGACTGCAGTTCGGTGTCATAACCGACTTCAGTGAGCAAATGCTCACCTTTGATGGCCACTGGCACGCTGGAGAAGTATGCTCTTCATGGATGAATCCCGGTTTCAACTGTAGCGGGCAGATGGCAGACAATGTGTATGGTGTTGTGTGGGTGAGAGGTTTGCTGATGTCAACGTTGTGAACAGAGTGCCCCATGGGGGTGGTGGGGTTATGGTACAGTATGGGCAGGCATAAGCTACGGACAACGCACACAATTGCATTTTATCTATGGCAATTTGAATGCACAAATTCCTGAGGCCCATTGTCGTGCCATTCATCCGCCGCCGTCACCTCATGTTTCAGCATGATAATGCACGGCCCAATGTCGCAAGGATCTGTATACAATTCCTGGAAGCTAAAAATGTCCCAGTTCTTCCATGGCCTGCATACTCACCAGACATGTCACCCATTTAGCATGTTTGGGATGCTCTGGATCGACGTGTACGACAGCGTGTTCCAGTTCCCGCCAATATCCAGCTACGTCTCACAGCCATTGAAGAGGAGTGGGACAACATTCCACAAGGCACAATCAACAGCCTGATCAACTCTATGCGAAAGAGATGTGTCACGCTGCATGAGGCAAATGGTGGTCAGACCAGATACTGACTGGTTTTCTGATCCACGCCCCTACCTTTTTTTAAAGGTATCTGTGACCAACAGATGCATATCTGTATTCCCAGTCATGTGAAATCCATAGATTAGGGCCTAATGAATGTATTTCAATTGACTGATTTCCTTATATGAACTGTAAAATCTTTGAAATTGTTGCATGTTGCATTTAAATTTATGTTCAATGTATTTTAAAGGCTAATTATACCAAAAATGTGTATAAAACCTGTATGAACTGTATTTATAATAATTATATGACAATATTTTAAGGTGACAATTTCTGAAATATTACATGCCTTACTTTTATTTTCCTGTATAAATAAGTAAAAGCATTACCTCTGCCTCTACTGCCATTCATTCCAATTAGATTGGTTTGGATTTCTACCTGACCAAGATGGCTGCCATTATCATACCATTCTGGAACTTTGAGGGTTGATGATATAGCTCCTCTAGTAATTGAATAGGATTTCTATGGTGCTGTGACTATAAAGACTATGTTGTGTCTGTGTATTATCTGTGTCTCTGTCAGGCTGTGTGTGAGATGGATCTCCAGGGTCTGCTGCCAGGTACCTCTTACCTGATCCAGGTCCAGGCCATCTCCTACTGGGGACAGAAACGCCTGAAGAGTGGCCGTGCCCAGCTCACCTTTACCACTCAAACTACAGGTAAACTACTCACCTTTACCATACAAATCACAGGTAAATATACCTTTACTACACAGTCGACAGGTAAATTAACATTCACTATACCAGAGAAAGGTAAGCACACATTGGATATCACAGCATAGGTAAATAAAAGAGGTTTAGCTAACCTTCACCACAGAAAATGGTTAACAGGCACAGTGAGTTGACCCTGGCTTTAAAGTCTGTATGAACTGCTGGGGTTAGAGTTGGTAGGTTCATGTAGGAGCTCTGGGTGTTGACTTCTACCCTGACCTGGCTGCCACCCCCAAACATCTTCCCGTGGCTATGCCTGACTGACTGCCTCCCTCTGGAGGCCAGGCTGAAAGACATTATCCTGACCTGGCTGCCTCCCTCTGGAGGCCAAGCTGAAAGACATTATCCTGACCTGGCTGCCTCCCTCTGGGGGCCAGGCAGAAAGACATTCCCCTCTCCCTCAGAAGCCAGGGCCTGGCTTGTATCAGTCCTGTTGATCAGAGCTTATCAACATCACAACGGTTGTGAGGTCATCAATAGGAGAGGGCCCTGGGGATCCCTCCCAGAGAGTACCATTTAACCTTTAGCCTGACCTTTTAGGTGGGTGCACAGACGCACAAACACACACACACACACACACACACACACACACACACACACACACCAGTATCCACCACATTCTGTGTTTTTTTTTTATGTGGTGGTTTCTGTCCTTAATTAGGTTACATAAATCCTCCCCACAATTCTGGCAAAAGCATTTTCAGACTCGCACACACACACCATGGGGGCTTTGGTTGAACACTCACAGCTTCCTGTTGACTTTGGTCAGTCCGACATGGACTCTTAATGGCAGGCTTAGTTATACTGCGAGCTCAATCAATTTTTTATAAAGTAACTAAAACATGCATGTTGTTTTCCTATGGCCCAATTATTATACATTTTCCTGTAAGTCAGCTAATTCTTATACGTCTTACATTTTTTTATTCATTTATCAGCACCTGGTGTTTCACTCATTATCAGCACCTGGTGTTTCCCTCATTATCAGCACCTGGTGTTTCCCTCATTATCAGCACCTGGTGTTTCCCTCATTATCAGCACCTGGTGTTTTCCCTCATTATCAGCACCTGGTGTTTCCCTCATTATCAGCACCTGGTGTTTCCCTCATTATCAGCACCTGGTGTTTCCCTCATTATCAGCACCTGGTGTTTCCCTCATTATCAGCACCTGGTGTTTCACTCATTATCAGCACCTGGTGTTTCCCTCATTATCAGCACCTGGTGTTTCCCTCATTATCAGCACCTGGTGTTTCCCTCATTATCAGCACCTGGTGTTTCACTCATTATCAGCACCTGGTGTTTCACTCATTATCAGCACCTGGTGTTTCACTCATTATCAGCACCTGGTGTTTCACTCATTATCAGCACCTGGTGTTTCACTCATTATCAGCACCTGGTGTTTCACTCATTATATCAGCACCTGGTGTTTCACTCATTATCAGCACCTGGTGTTTCACTCATTATCAGCACCTGGTGTTTCCCTCATTATCAGCACCTGGTGTTTCCTCATTATCAGCACCTGGTGTTTCCCTCATTATCAGCACCTGGTGTTTCCCTCATTATCAGCACCTGGTGTTTCACTCATTATCAGCACCTGGTGTTTCCCTCATTATCAGCACCTGGTGTTTCCCTCATTATCAGCACCTGGTGTTTCCCTCATTATCAGCACCTGGTGTTTCACTCATTATCAGCACCTGGTGTTTCACTCATTATCAGCACCTGGTGTTTCACTCATTATCAGCACCTGGTGTTTCACTCATTATCAGCACCTGGTGTTTCACTCATTATCAGCACCTGGTGTTTCCCTCATTATCAGCACCTGGTGTTTCCCTCATTATCAGCACCTGGTGTTTCCCTCATTATCAGCACCTGGTGTTTCCCTCATTATCAGCACCTGGTGTTTCCCTCATTATCAGCACCTGGTGTTTCCCTCATTATCAGCACCTGGTGTTCCCAGTGGTGTAGCGCAGTTACTATTTTGCCATGAGGCTGAGAGAAAATGTTGCTATTTTAGAGCTCAGGGATTCTTGAAAGACGGGACAATCTCACATGCTATCACACCATGTAAAGGAACAACCTCATAATAAAAAATATATACAGTGTATATCAGAAAATGCAACTAACTGGATGTCAACTCAGTCAGACACAATAAAAGGCATTTCAATTTTTACAATTATTGTCCAACGGGGAAAGGGGATAACTAGTCAGGTGCACAACAGAATGCATTCAACCGAAATGTGTCTTCCGCATTTAACCCAACCCCTCTGAATCAGAGAGGTGCAGGGGGCTGCATTAATCAACGTCCACATTGGGTTAACTGCCTTGCTCAAGGACAATACAGCAGATTTTTCCACCTTGCCAGGTCAGGGATTCGAACCAGCAACCTTTCAGTTACTGGCCCAATGCTCTTAGCCCGCTAGGCTACTTGTGTTTAATTCTAACATTTATAGCACTATTTATAGCACTATTAAACGCTCCAGGGCTAATTTCGTTAGCATTTTGGCATGTTTTTCTAGATTTAGAACATAAAACAACATTTATAAAGCAAACATTATCGCTTAGGTCTTAAAATATTTTTGTAGAATATTGACACAAAAATATTGATGGAGTTGACAAGCCACTGACTGAGTTGACAACAGATACTCAAAACAGACATATTTTTGCCTCTAAAAATAAAAGTTCAATACAAACATTTGTAAAATATGGAAAATGTTTCATTTGAAAATCCCCAATAAAAACATTCCTGATTAATTTAGGATTTTAGACAATTCTGACAGAGTTGACCAAATCTCTGGAAACAGCTTTTAGGAATCACAGTTTTTAAATAAATATTATTTAAAGTCACATTGGGCTATTACAAGAATCTACATAAGAAAAATGTTCAGTTAATATCCATTATTGCCAGTTATTAGAATATTTAGAACTTTTTGGGAGAGTTTGAAATTGGGATCTTTTTCTTCGTACAAGGGCATTTCCAGGTTTGGGGGGGGGGGGTGGGGGGGGGGGGGGGGGGGGGGGGGGGGGGGGGGGGTTTGGGGGCCCCCACTCCTTGCGGGGGGTGTGTGCTATGCCGGTGAGTGTTCCCCTCATTATCAGCACCTATTGTTCCCCTCATGTGGCCTTTAAAACGCAACTTGGATTGTAAAAATCTTTATGGATATGCATGCCTTATGCTTTATGCTGGCAGTAAGGCTCTTTGAATGGCAGGTCAGGCAGCAAAGATATTTATAGAAAAGCGGTTGACCTTCTGTGCTGAGGAATGGTTCTTTACTTGTACAGTAGGGGACAGGAGGAAAATACAGTGGGCCAATTGCAACCATCGAAAGCCACCAGATTATCGCCATCTGATCTCTCGTTAAACCATCAATATGCGCTAAAATCGCCCGCACAGCTGATCTCAATTGCAACCAACATTGGCCAGCGATTTGGTATTTGGTATTTTATTAGGATCCCCATTAGCTGTTGCAAAAGCAGCAACTACTCTTCCTGGGGTCCACACAAAACATGAAACATGACATAATACAGAACATTAATAGATAAGAACAGCTCAAGGACAGAACTACAATCTTTTTTTTTAAAGGCACACGTAGCCTACATATCAATACATACACACAAACTATCTAGGTCAAATAGGGAGAGGCGTTGTGCCGTGAGGTGTTGCTTTATCTGTTTTTTGAAACCAGGTTTGCTGTTTATTTGAGCAATATGAGATGGAACGGAGTTCCATGCAATAATGGCTCTATATAATACTGTACACTTTCTTGAATTTGAATTTGTTCTGGATCTAGTGGGGTAAGTGTTTGTGTCAGAGCTGTGTGTAAGTTGACTATGCAAACAATTTGGGATTTTCAACACATTAATATTTCTTATAAAAAGAAGAAGTGATGCAGTCAGTCTCTCCTCAACTCTTAGCCAAGAGAGACTGGCATGCATAGTATTTATATTAGCCCTCTGATTACAATGAAGAGCAAGACGTGCCGCTCTGTTTTGGGCCAACTGCAGCTTAACTAGGTCTTTCCTTGCAGTGCTTGAGGTATCACTACAGACCCCCTGGTTCGATTCCAGGCTGTATCACAACCGGCCGTGATTGGGAGTCCCATAGGGCGGCACACAATTGGCCCAGAGTCGTCCGGGTTTGGCCGGTGTAGGCCGTCATTGTAAATAAGAATTTGTTCTTAACTGACTTGCCAGGTTAAATAAATGTTAAAAAATTAAAAAATTAAAATAATAATAATAGTGGCCACCCATTCCAAAACAGACTGCAACTCTTTGTTAAGGGTTTCAGTGACTTCATTATCTGTGGTTGCTGATGTGTATATGGTTTAATCATCAGCATACATGGACACACATGCTTTGTTTAATGCCAGTGGCAGGTCATTGGTAAAAATTGAAAAGAGTAGAGGGCCTAGAGAGCTGCCCTGTGGTACACCACACTTTACATGTTTGACATTAGAGAAGCTTCCATTAAAGAAAACCCTTTGAGTTATATTAGATAGATTGCCATATTGTGGATTCAGAGCTAAGGTTGAAAAGCCATAACACATACGTTTTTTCAACAACAGGTTATGGTCAATAATATCAAAAGCTGCCCTGAAATCTAACAGTACAGCTCCCACAATCTTCTTATTATCAATTTTTTTCAACCAATCATCAGTAATTTGTGTCAGCGCAGTACATGTTGAGTGCCCTTCCCTATAAGCAGGCTGAAAGTCTGTTGTTAATTTGTTTACAGGGAAATAGCAATTGTATTTGGTCAAACACAATTTTTTCCAACAGTTTGCTAAGAGCTGGCAGCAAGCTTATAGGTCTGCTGTAGAACCAGTAAAGGCCGCTTTACCATTCTTGGGTAGCGGAATTACATTGGCTTCCCTCCAGGCCTGAAGACTGGAGGGAAGACTTTCCTCTAGGCTCAGATATGACATATTGGAGTGGCTATAGAGTCAGCTACCATCCTCAGTAGCTTTCCATCTAAGTTGTCAATGCCAGGAGGTTTGTCATCATTGATCGATAACAATCATTTTTCCACCTCTCCCACACTAACTTTACAAAATTCTAACTTGCAATGCTTTTATTTTATTATTTGTTTTTTTATGCATGAGTACGATGGCTCACTGTTCATTGTTGGCATTTCCTGCCTAAGTTTGCCCACTTTGCTAATTAAGTAATCATTAAAATAATTGGAAACATCAAATGGTTTTGTGATGAAAACGCCATCTGATTTGATGAAAGATGGAGTTGAATTTGTCATTCTGCCCTTAATTTCATTTAAAGTACTCCAACATTTTTTCCCCATCATTCTTTATATCATTGATCTTGGCTTCATAATACAGTTTCTTCTTCTTTTTGTTGAGTTTAAATAATAATAATATGCCATTTAGCAGACGCTTTTATCCAAAGCGACTTACAGTCATGTGTGCATACATTTTTACGTATGGGTGGTCCCAGGGATCGAACCCACTACCCTGGCGTTACAAGCACCATGCTCTACCAATTGAGCTACAGAGGACCATAAGTCACATAATTTCTCAATTTGCAGTAAGTCAACCAGTCAGATGTGCAGCCAGACTTATTAGCTACTCCTTTTGCCCCGTCTCTTTCTACCAGACAGTTTTTCAATTCCTCATCATGGAGCCTTAACAGTTCTAACAGTCAGTTTCTTAACAGATGCATGTTTAATTGGAAGAAGCAATTTCATAAATTCAGCAAGTGCAGCGTCTGGATGCTCCATATTAATCACATCAGACCAACAAATATTTTTTACATCATCCACATAAGTCACAGCAAAATCTTTTGTATGATCTCTTATACCCCAAGATGGCGTAGCAGTGCGGTCGTGTATTATGTTGTGTCCTCGTGTAAATAGTCAGTTTTTTAGTTTTTTTGTCTTTTTTCGTATATATTTCTCTATCTCACTTTCCATCCTTAACTAAATATACTTTCCTGCAACCCGCCTCACCCAATGTGGAACGGATTCTATTATTTCTTCATACCTTTTATCAAGAACCCACGACTGAAACTAGCCAGCTAGCCAGCTAACTAGCTACTTGCTAATAGCTATTGCTATTAGCCACCGTTAGCGGTCTTCACCACTGTCCGTGGCCTGCACTACCTACCAGCCAGCTCTAGCCTGGACAATTATCGGCCAGTCTGCACAGCGTGCTATCGACCCAGAGCATTTCGATTTTCTGCCGGAATCACTGAATCACTGGACCTTAACACAGGATCATCACAACTAGCTAGCTGCAACTGAATGGATGTTGTTGTTGGCTAATCACCACTAATCACCACTTGTCCCAAAGCTAGCACCAGTTAGCCTTGAGCTAGCCTCGAGCCAGGCCCATCTCCCAGCTATCCACCTCTATGTCAACCGGACGGGACCTCCTAATGTCGACATGGAGCCCCGCCGATCCATCACGACTGGTCTGCCGACGTAATCGTCTGATGTAGTTTCAACAGGCTTTCCGTTGTGACGACCACGAAGATCCATCTGCTAGCACCAGCCCGCTAGCACGCGCAATCAACAGCCGTGCCTCCTGCTCACCTGTGCTGTAGCAGACTACGAACTGCTCCCGGACTTACCTATTGCTGTTCACTGGACCTTATGATCACTCAGCTACACATCTGATGCCTGCTGGACTGTTCCTTTACACGGTACCCCATCCTGTTTATCTGTTTAGCCTCAGCCCAAACTTTCGTCGCCATTACCAGTTGTTGTCTTAGCTCTCTCGAATAACATCTGTGATTGCTTTATGCCTCTCTCCCATGTCAATATGCCTTGCCTATTGCTGTTCCAGTTAGTTCTTATTATACAATTTCACTTTGTTCCACCCCCCATACACGCCGAGACCGGCTCAATCGGTGCCTCCAGTGATGCTATCTCTTTCATTGTTACCCAACGCTTAGGGTTACCTGAACTGTACTCATATCCTTCCATATCCTTTTCTGTACATAATGCCCTGAATCTTTTCTACAACGCCCGGAGAACTACCCCCTTTATTCTATGTACCCAACGCACTAGAAGACCAGTTTCTTAAAGCCTTTAGTCGTATCCTTATTCTAGTCCTCCTCTGTTCCTCTGGTGATGTAGTATCACTCCTACTCCCCAGGCGCTATCATTTGTTGACTTCTGTAACTGTAAAAGTCTTGGTTTTCTGCACGTAAATATCAGAAGCCTCCTTCCTAAGTTTGAGTTATTCACTGCGTTAGCACACTCCGCCAACCATGATGTTCTAGCAGTGTCTGAATCCTGGCTTAGGAAGGCCACCAAAAATTCTGAAATTTCCATCCCCAACTATAACATTTTCCGTCTAGATAGAACTGCCAAAGGGGGTGGAGGAGTTGCAATCTACTGTAGAGATAGCCTGCAGAGCTCTATCATACTATCCAGGTCTGTGCCCAAACAGTTTGAGCTTCTACTTCTAAAAATCCACCTTTCCAGAAATAAATCTCTCACTGTTGCCGCTTGCTACAGACCCCCCTCAGCCCCCAGTTGTGCCCTGGACACCATATGTGAATTGCTTGCCCCCCATCTATCCTCAGAGTTTGTACTGCTTGGTGACCTAACCTGGGATATGTTTAACACCCCGGCCGTCCTACAATCTAAACTAGATGCCCTCAATCTCACACAAATCATCAAGGAACCTACCAGGTACAACCCTAAATCCGTAAACATGGGCACCCTCATAGATATCATCCTGACTAATTTACCCTCTAAATACACCTCCGCTGTCTTCAACCAGGATCTCAGCAATCACTGCCTCATTGTCTGCGTCCGTAATGGGTCCGCGGTCAAACGACCACCCCTCATCACTGTCAAACGCTCCCTAAAACACTTCAGCGAGCAGGCCTTTCTAAATGACCTGGCCCGGGTTTCCTGGATGGATATTGACCTCATTCCGTCAGTAGAGGATGCCTGGATTTTCTTCAAAAGTGCTTTCCTCTCCATCTTAAATAAGCATGCCCCATTCAAAAAATTCAGAACTAAGAACAGATATAGCCCCTGGTTCACCCCAGACTTGACTGCCCTTGACCAGCACAAAAACATCCTGTGGCGTACTGCATTAGCATCGAACAGCCCCCGCGATATGCAGCTTTTCAGGGAAGTCAAGAACCAATATACACAATCAGTTAGGAAAGCAAAGGCTAGCTTTTTCAAACAGAAATGTGCATCCTGTAGCACTAACTCCAAAAGGTTTTGGGACACTGTAAAGTCCATGGAGAATAAGAGCACCTCCTCCCAGCTACCCACTGCACTGAGGCTAGGAAACACTGTCACCACCGATAAATCTACAATAATCGAGAATTTCAATAAGCATTTTGCTACGGCTGGCCATGCTTTCCACCTGGCTACCCCTACCCCGGCCACCAGCTCTGCACCCTCCGCTGCAACTTGCCCATGCCCCCCCCCCCCTCTTCAAAGGGGGTGACACTCTAGATCCAAACTGTTACAGACCTATATCCATCCTACCCTGCCTTTCGAAAGTATTTGAAGGCCAAGTTAACAAACAGATCACCGACCATTTCGAATCCCACCGTACCTTCTCCGCTATGCAATCTGGTTTCCGAGCTGGTCATGGGTGCACCTCAGCCACACTCAAGGTCCTAAACAATATAATAACTGCGATTGATAACATACAGTACTGTGCAGCAGTCTTCATCGACCTGGCCAAGGCTTTTGACTCTGTCAATCACTGCATTCTTATTGGCAGACTAAATAGCCTTGGTTTCTCAACTGACTGCCTCGCCTGGTTCACCAACTACTTTTCAGAAAGAGTTCAATGTGTCAAATCAGAGGGCCTGTTGTCTGGACCTCTGGCAGTCTCTATGGGGGTGCCACAGGGTTAAATTCTCGGGCCGACTCTATTATCTGTGTATATCAATGATGTCGCTCTTGCTGCCAGGGACTCTCAGATCCACCTCTACGCAGATGACACCATTTTGTATACATCTGGCCCTTCATTGGACACTGTGTTAACAAACCTCCAAACGAGCTTCAAAGCCATACAACACTCCTTCTGTGGCCTCCAACTGCTCTTAAATGCTAGTAAAACTAAATGCATGCTCTTCAATCGAACGCTGCTTGCACCCGCCCGCCCGACTAGAATCTCTACTCTCGGCGGGTCTGACTTAGAATATGTGGACAACTACAAATACCTAGGTGTCTGGTTAGACCGTAAACTCTCCTTCCAGACTCACATTTAGCATCTCCAATCCAAAGTTAAATCTAGAATCGGCTTCCTGTTTCGCAAAAACAAAGCCTCCTTCACTCATGCTACTACTAAACATGCCCTCGTAAAACTGACTATCCTACCGATCCTTGACTTCGGCGATGTCATTTACAAAATAGCTTCCAACACTCAACTCAGCAAATTGGATGTAGTCTATCACAGTGCCATCCGTTTTGTCACCAAAGCCCCATATACTACTCACCATTGTGACCTGTACGCTCTCGTTGGCTGGCCCTCACTACATATTCGTCGCCAAACCCACTGGCTCCAGGTCATCTATAAATCACTTATAGACAAATCCATGCCTTATCTTAGCTCATTGGTCACCATAGCAACACCCACCTGTAGTATGCGCTCCAGCAGGTATATCTCACTGGTCATCCCCAAAGCCAACACCTCCTTTGGCCGCCATTCCTTCCAGTTCTCTGCTGCAAATGACTGGAACGAACTACAAAAATCTCTGAAGCTGGAGACACTTATCTCCCTCATTAACTTTAAGCATCAGTTGACAGAGCAGCTTACCGATCACTGTACCTGTACACAGCCCATCTGTAATTAGCCCACCCAACTACCTCATCCCCATATTGTTATTTACATTGTTATTTATTTTGCTCATTTGCACCCCAGTATCTCTATTTGCACATCTTCTTCTGCACATCTATCACTCCAGCGTTAATACTAAATTGTAATTATTTTGCACTATGGCCTATTTATTGCCTTACCTCCATAACTTACTACATTCGCACACACTGTATATAGATATTCTATTTTCTGTTGTGTTATTGACTGTACGTTTTTGTTTATTCCATATGTAACTCTGTGTTGTTGTTGTTTTTTATCGCACTGCTTTGCTTTATCTTGGCCAGGTCACAGTTGTAAATGAGAACTTGTTCTCAACTGGCTTACCTGGTTAAATAAAGGTTAAATAAAATAAAAAAAAGGTCCAGCTGTTGGAACCTTGGCTTTCCTGGATATAGCCACTATATTGTGATCACTGCATCCAATGGGTACGGATACAGCTTTAGAACAAAGTTCTACAGTATTAGTAATAATGTGATCGATACATGTGGATGATCTTGTTCCTGTAGTGTTTGTAAACACCCTGTTAGTTTGATTAATAACCTGAATCAGATTACAGGCACTGGTTACAGTGAGAAGCTTCCTCTTGAGTGGACAGCTTGATGAAAAGCAGTCAATATTCAGGTCCCCAAGAAAGTAGACCTCTCTGTTTACATCAAGCATTTCACACATATTATTTAGATACTGACTGTTCGCACTAGGTGGCCTATAGCAACACCCCAAAAGAAAAGGCTTTAGATGTGGCAAGTGAACCTGCAACCACAACACTTCAATAACACTTGACATAAGATCTTCTCTAAGCATTACAGGGATATGGTTCTGAATATATACAGCAACACCTCTCCCATAAGCATTTCTGTCTCTTCTGTAGATGTTATATTCTTGTATTGCTACTGCTGTGTCATCAAATGAATTATCTAAGTGAGTCTCAGAAATGGCTAATATATGAATGTTATCTGATGTTAGCAAGTTATTGATTTCATGAACCTTTATTTCTAAGGCGACATATATTAATATGGGCTATTTTCAACCCTTTCCTGGGTAGGGTATCTTATCAGAGATAGATATAATACTGAAAATATATACGTGGATGTCGAGGTTATCTTGTAGTCTTGATTGCAGCCAAGACTATTTCACCCTCTGGTGGGTATTGTCATCAGAACAACTTAGTCCTATTTCATGAGCAGACTACGGGTGATTTATCTATTTGACGATCATTCCTTACAACTGAAATAAAGTAATTCCTTGTTTACCACAGTAAATCTACTGTGGGCAATTTACCCGACGTATGAATGGAAAACTAATTTTCAACTAATGTTATCAATTAAATACAACTGTCTTTAAAATAAAATAGTCTTATATGGTAATTTCTTATCAAGATCGGCGGTAAAATATCCCTGGACAGTACATATTTGAAATGTGTAACTCAATCAAGTAAATTGTGATTGAGTTATATAATCTGTATTTTTGTTTATCAAATGAAAATGTAGTCTATACATTTATTTCGAATGGCATTTAAAGTGAAACATTTTAAAGAAATGTAGGCCTACTACTTCTAAACTTGCGCTCAAATATATATATTTTTACATTAATCAGCTTTACGGTTTCAGTTTCTGATGCTCCTGATAGGTCGATACTTAATTGGAGTCGGGAGGAGAGACCAGCTGTCTGGTATCATAATCACTTGACATGCTAACAACGAGAGATCAACTGATCTGCTGGTTTATCCTTGTGGATTGTTCGTTGCAATCAAGCTTAGTTTAGCCCGCAGGTGCATGTAATCTCCTGTTAGTAGCGTTTTAAGAAATCCAGCTGTAATCTGCAGGAGCGTGTTAAATTCTGCTTGTTTCTTGCAATCGAGCCAATGAGTTTTTCAGCATTAAACATTCAAGGCTGAGTGTGTTTTCCTAGTTTGGACACTGTGGACAGACAGCATTAAGGCAATTTCTGATGGTACTAATTCATGTGTTGTTTGTATAACATTAGTTCTCATCTAATGTAATATGATGTCATGTTTTAAATTACACACAATGTATATAATGTTTCTCAGTATTAGGGCACATATTGTAGTGTTTAACTGGTGTGAAGCAACAGCTTCTGCCCTCTTTCAATTCTCCCTCTCTCCTCCCTCTCCCCTCCCCTCTCTCCCCCCCTCTCCCCTCCCCCCTCTCTCTCTCTCTCTCCTCCCCTTCTCTCTCCCCTCCTCCTCTCTCTCTCCCCTCCCCCTCTCTCTCTGTCCTCCCCCTCTCTCTCCCCTCCTCCTCTCTCTCTCTCCCCTCTCTCCTCCCCCCTCTCTCTCCCCTCCTCCTCTCTCTCTCCCCTCTCTCCTTCCTCCTCTCTCTCCCCTCCCCCTCGCTCTCGTTCTCTCCTCCCCCTCTCTCTCCCCCCCTCCTCTCTCTCTCTCTCCCCTCTCTCTCCCCTCCCCCCCCCTCTCTCTCTCTCCTCCCCCCTCTCTCCCCTCCCCCTCTCTCTCTCTCCTCCCCCTCTCTCTCCCCTCCCCCTCCCCCTCTCTCTCTTCCATCCCTCTCTCTCTCCCCTCCCCCCCTCTCTCTCTCTCTCTCCCACCCCCTCCCTCTCTCTCTCCCGCCCCCTGCCTCTCTCCCTCCCATCTCCCCCTCTCTCCTCTCTCCCCTCCACCTTATCTCTCCTCCCCCTCTCTCTCCCCCCTCTCTCCTTCCCCCTCTCCCCCCCCCATCTCTCCCCTCCCCCCTCTCTCACCTCTCTCTCCTCCCCTCCCCCATCTCTCACCTCTCTCTCCCCCCTCTCTCTCCCCTCCCCTCCCCCCTCTCTCCCCTCTCTCTCTCCCCTCTCCCCATCTCTCTCCCTCTCTCCCCCCTCTCTCTCCCCCTCCCCCCTCTCTCTCCCATCCCCTCTCTCCCCTCTCCCCTCCCTCTCCCCCCCTCTCCCCTCCCTCTCTCCCCTCCCCCCTCTCTCCCATCCCCTCTCCCCTCCCTCTCCCCCTCTCTCCCCTCCTCCTTCTCTCCCCCCTCTCTCTCCCCCCTCTCTCCTCCCTCTCCCCCCGCTCTCTCTCCTCCCACTCCCCCCGCTCTCTCTCACCTCTCTCTCCCCTCCCCCGCTCTCTCTTTCCCTCCCCCTCTCTCTCTCTCCCCCCTCTCTCTCCCCTCTCTCTCTCCTCCCTGCGCTCTCTCTCTCTCTCTCTCTCTCTCTCTCTCTCTCTCTCTTCCTCTCTCTCTCTCTCTCTCTCTCTCTCTCTCTCTCTCTCTCCTCTCTCTCTCTCTCTCTCTCTCTCTCTCTCTCTCTCTCTCTCTCTCTCTCTCTCTCTCTCTCTCTCTCTCTCTCTCTCTCTCCTCTCTCTCTCTCTCTCTCTCTCTCTCTCTCTCTCTCTCTCTATATATATATATATATATATATATGCCCCCTCTTTCTCTCGTCTCTCTCTCTCTCTATTAACTGAGTGTACAAAACATTGTGCCAACTGAAACAAGGCTTTATTCCATGTCAATCACAAACTCTATCCTCTCTCTCCCCGCCACTCTCTCTATCTTGCTTTCCCCACCCCACCCCCCTCTCATGAGCCTGCTAGGTTTTGTATTGAAGTCAATGTACCCAGAGGAGGGTGGGAAATAATGGTTCTCTGGCTACACCATGGTGCTACCCTAGAGGGTGATGTTGAGGCTACTGTAGATCATGGCAAAACAGTGGGTTTTAATCCGTTATTTGGTGACGTGAAGATATTTAGTATACACTACCAGTTAAAAGTTTGGACACACCTACTCATTCAAGGGTTTTTCTTTATTTGTACTATTTTTTACACACACACACACAACTGATTGGCTCAAACACATTAAGAAGGAAAGAAATTCCACAAATTAACTTTTAAGAAGGCACACTTGTTAATTGAAATGCATTCCAGGTGACTACCTCATGAAGCTGGTTGAGAGAATGCCAAGAGTGTGCAAAGCTGTCATCAAGGCAAAGGGTGGCTATTTGAAGAATCTCAAATATAAATTATATTTGGATTTGTTTAACACTTTTTTGGTTACTACATGATTACATATGTGTTATTTAATAGTTTTGATGTCTTCACTATTAATCTACAATGTAGAACATAGTAAAA
>CM072230.1:7796555-7799055 GCA_036851935.1 Coregonus suidteri
AAAAGAACAGAAAACTTGAGCGTGCATATCTATTCACCCCCCCCAAAGTCAATACTTTGTAGAGCCACCTTTTGCAGCAATTACAGCTGCAAGTCTCTTGGGGTATGTCTCTATAAGCTTGGCACATCTAGCCACTGGGATTTATGCCCATTCTTCAAGGCAAAACTGCTCCAGCTCCTTCAAGTTGGATGGGTTCCGCTGGTGTACAGCAATCTTTAAGTCATACGACAGATTCTCAATTGGATTGAGGTCTTGGCTTTGACTAGGCCATTCCAATACATTTAAATGTTTCCCCTTAAACCACTCTAGTGTTGCTTTAGCAGTATGCTTAGGGTCATTGTCCTGCTGGAAGGTGAACCTCCATGCCAGTCTCAAATCTCTGGAAGACTGAAACAGGTTTCCCTCAA
The DNA here is from genome assembly GCA_036851935.1 of Coregonus suidteri. Taxonomy (NCBI): domain Eukaryota; kingdom Metazoa; phylum Chordata; class Actinopteri; order Salmoniformes; family Salmonidae; genus Coregonus; species Coregonus suidteri. Next base: position 7,796,963 of record CM072230.1, read on the forward strand.
GAATTTACCTGTATTTAGCGCCATCCATCATTCCTTCAATTCTGACCAGTTTCCCAGTCCCTGCCGATGAAAAACATCCCACAGCATGATGCTGCCACCACCATGCTTCACTGTGGGGATGGTGTTCTCGGGGTGATGAGAGATGTTGGGTTTGCGCCAGACATAGTGTTTTCCTTGATGGCCAAAAAGCTCAATTTTAGTCTCATCTGACCAGAGTACCTTCTTCCATATGTTTGGGGAGTCTCCCACATATTTTTGGCGAACACCAAACGTGTTTGCTTATTTTTTTCTGTAAGCAATGGCTTTTTTCTGGCCACTCTTCCGTAAAGCCCAGCTCTGTGGAGCTTTGCAGCTCCTTCAGGGTTATCTTTGGTCTCTTTGTTGCCTCTCTGATTAATGCCCTCCTTGCCTGGTCCGTGAGTTTTGGTGGGCGGTCCTCTCTTGGCAGGTTTGTTGTGGTGCCATATTCTTTACATTTTTGAATAATGGATTTAATGGTGCTCCGTGGGATGTTCAAAGTTTCTGACATTTTTTTTATAATCCCAACCCTGATCTGTACTTCCCCACAACTTTGTCCCTGACCTGTTTGGAGAGCTCTTTGGTCTTCATGGTGCTGCTTGCTTGGTGGTGCCCCTTGCTTAGTGGTGTTGCAGACTCTGGGGCCTTTCAGAACAGGTGTATATATACTGAGATCATGTGACAGATCATGTGACACTTAGATTGCACACAGGTGGACTTTATGTAACTAATTATGTGACTTCTGAAGGTAATTGGTTGCACCAGATCTTATTTAGGGGCTTCATAGCAAAGGGGGTGAATACATATGCATGCACAACTTTTCCGTTATTTATTTTTTAGAATTTTTTTAAACAAGTACTTTTTTCATTTCACTTCACCAATTTTGACTATTTTGTGTATGTCCATTACATGAAATCCAAATAAAAATCCATTTAAAATTACAGGTTGTAATGCAACAAAATAGGAAAAACGCCAAGGGGGATGAATACTTTTGCAAGGCACTGTATATCCCTCCACTAGAATCCCCATACTTTAATGAAGACAGCTTCTCCATCTTGGAGGGGGAAATGAATCATTTCCAGATCCAGGGACATGTACTAGTCTGTGGTGACCTAAATGCCAGAACTGGACAAGAACCTGACACCCTCAGCACACAGGGGGACAAACACCTACCTGGAGGTGACAGCATTCCCTCCCCCATATGCCCCCCTAGGCACAACTACGACAACATAACCAACAAATATGGGTCACAATTCCTGCAGCTCTGTCGCACGCTGGGTATGTACATAGTCAATGGTAGGCTTCGAGGGGACTCCTATGGTAGGTACACCTATAGCTCATCTCTTGGCAGTAGTACTGTAGACTACTTTATCACTGACCTCAACCCAGAGTCTCTCAGAGCGTTCACAGTCAGCCCACTGACACCCCTATCAGACCACAGCAAAATCACAGTCTACTTGAACAGAGCAATATTCAATCATGAGGCATCAAAGCCAAAGGAACTGAATAATATTAAGAAATGCTATAGATGGAAGGAAAGTAGTGTCGAAACCTACCAAAAAAACAATTAGGCAACAACAAATTCAATCCCTTTTAGACAACTTCCTGGACAAAACGTTCCACTGTAATAGTGAAGGTGTAAACTTGGCAGTAGAAAACCTAAACAGTATATTTGACCTCTCAGCTTCCTCATTAAATCTAAAAATCTCTAACAGAAAACCGAAGAAAAGTAAGAACAGTGACAAATGGTTTGATGAAGAATGCAAAAACCTAAGAAATAAATTGAGAAACCTATCTAACCAAAAACATATAGACCCAGAAAACCTGAGCCTTCACAATGGTGAATCACTAAAACAATACAGAAAAATACACTACAGAAAAAGAAGGAACAGCATGTCAGAAATCAGCTCAATGTAATTGAAGAATCCATACACTGTAACCACTTCTGGGAAAATTGGAAAACACTAAACAAACAACAACATGAAGAGATATCTATTCAAAACAGAGATGTATGGGTAAACCACTTCTCCAATCTTTTTAGCCCTATAACAAAGAACAAACAGCAAAAAAATATA
>CM072230.1:7806555-7811562 GCA_036851935.1 Coregonus suidteri
TCCTCTCAGGGAACACATTATGTTATACGGGGCTGCTGTTCGCTGTAAGTACAGGATTGCTGTGGCGCTTCGCTCGTAGCACCAGAGGGGGATCAGAGGTCAGAAGCTTATTTAGAGAAAAGGGTAAGGACCCCACCTTGTTCTGCGGTCATGGCAAGAGAAGGGGGCAAGGCCTTGCCCTGTGCCAGAGAAGGTATGGCTAGCTCCACACATGCCTAAAAAGACACACAGCATGGAGAAAGTGATACCTGACATAGTGATTGAGTGTCAGTAGGAGTGTGAATGCACTGTTTCGGCAAGTTCTTCCTCTCAGTGAGAATCATATAAGTGTATCAATGATCCTATGACCTCTGAAATATTTAGGTCCTTTGTTATGTACTACTGTAGATATTATTTTGGGTCCAAATATTATTTAGTTAACGATGGTTAAATGTGTGATTTTCCTGTGTCAGAGCGACCCCTGGTGTCCAGGAAGGTGGTACTGCGTCCTGAGAAGCTATGTAGGCAGAGTTCCACACGGTCAACGGCTCCCTGCAGGGCCTGTTCCGCTGGCAGCTCTCCCAGACTGCAACTGGGGCAGACGCCATCGCAGGGTTCCAGTTCTCCTGGGTGCAGGTGTCCTCAGCGGAATGGCAACAGAAGGACAGGACCACCCTATCTCTCAGACACAGATAGTGGCCCCGGTAGAGAAACAGTGTGTGTTATCATCTCTGACTGTAAGTAACCCTTTATTTCAATCCCTGTGGACGAGATGTTCCACTGTTCTCCCCCAGGACCAACGCTCTATGACAGTGACGTGGCTGCAAGCCAGGCTACAGTGTGTACAGAAGCTGCAGGTCCAGGTGCTGTCAGCAGGGGCAGTGGCCCTCAGTAGCCAGGACGCTCCACACACCTCCCCTCAACATCACTCTGCTATGAGGTACTGCTGAGGGCCTAACATCTTACACACAAGACAAAACCATCACTGACACACTACCCCATTCCTACAGCACTAGTTCCTTAAACGGGCCTATTTCTACTGGCTAAAAATAACATTTATAAATGTGATATATTTGACTGGCACTGGAACTGCACAAACATAACAACCCCCCTCAGTTACAAGGCAGCCAATCTGAGATCACCACATGATCTCACCGTACCGGCTGATCTTCCTTTCAGAGGGTATTTGACCTCTCACGACCAGCATTTAGGGAGAGAGAGAGAGAGTAGCAAGAGAGAGAGAGAGAGAGCAAGAGAGAGAGAGAGAGCAGAGAGAGGAGTGAGCGAGAGATGAGAAAGAGAGAGTGGCGTTCGTGTGTGTTGTTAGTGCCCATTGGAGTGTGAGAGAGAATAGGTCTTCTAGTTGGGATCATTTATTCAGTAGTGTATTTTGTATTGGAAACATGGCAACAGCAGAACCCAGCAGAACTCTCTCTCCATGTGAGTTTGATTTACTGTGATGTTGATGAATAAGTACTAACACCAGTTGAGCAGGACCTCACTATCTTCTCTCTCACAAACTAATGGACTTTGGTCTTGTTTCTATGCGCCTTGGAGCACATGTGGCTCTTCGTCACTATGATATTTAGATTCCACTCCCCTCCCTCCCTTTGTCCGAGTGTTCTTGGCAGGGTCAGAATTAGAATTATTCTTCTAGTTCTAATTCTAGAGTTCCTGGACGTTGATAGAGGGGTTCTGGAAGAGGAACACAGAGTTAGATTCCTCAGAGAGAGACCTGCCAGAGACACTCCGGGTCGGGTGTTACAGTCTCTCCAGGCCTCACAGTTAGGATGGACACTGTCAGGAAGACTTGTGGGAGCACTGGGGAGAGGGAGGGAGGGAGAGAGAGAGGGAGAGAGAGGGAGGAAGAAGAGGGAGAGAGGAGGTAGGGAGGGAGGGAGGGAGAGAGAGAGAGAGAGAGAGAGAGGGAGGGAGGGAGGGAGGGAGGGAGGGAGGGAGGGAGGGAGGGAGGGAGGGAGGGGAGGGAGGGAGGGAGGGAGGGGAGAGGGAGGGAGGGGAGAGAGAGGGAGGTGGAGCGGGAGAATCAAAGCTTTGGTACCTCAACAGAAAAGAGCTGCTTTTGTCCAACTTTGATAGAAGATGGAGTTCTCCCAACTCCGTTCAAACTAATCCACAAATGTCAATGGAATCTACAGGGGTTTTCCTTTTATCAGTTCTGTCTGCATAAATAATGAATACCGACTCTGGTCGGCATGTAGCACACAGTAAGACTACTTTGCCAGGGCATTGTCTTTCTTTGGTGCTCTCCTTTTAGCAGGGCCATAAGTGTTGCGGCCCAAGCGTTAGTGCTTTACATACAGAACAGGAGTAATTTGAGGAAATATATCTGACTTTTTCTTCTCCAGTTTTTGGTTGATTGCGCATTAATGACACAGGTTATTTCAATCATTATATAACCCTGCCTGATCCCACCAATCATCATCCTCTCTTGTTTCCAGGCTCCTCCCCCCAACCTCTGGTGCTCGTCATCACACTAGTACGCCGTAGTGTGTATTGAGAACACCACCACCACAGCCTTGTATAGGTGTCCACACACACCCACACTACACCCACAACACCCACACACACCACACACACCCACACACAAATGCTGTCCCAGTGCTGCACTGCTCTCTGTTGTCTTATCAACACAAGATATATTTACCTGAAAGATCAAGTGAATCTATACCAAGTCTGGCCAATTACACACTTACAATACATGTATGTTCAATGTTTAGAGATGATCGTTTTCAGTCATGTTTAATGTAATCATTTTTTTTTTTTTTTTAATATGTAAAGAAAATATATAGCACTGATGTATGTAGTGCTACCAAACTGTCTGCCTTTTTCATTGCTCTCTACACAGTATGTTCTTGAAAGTAAATGTCCCCCGCATATAAAGCAGTTTGTAACCTGTTGTAGTTAGTATTTTTGTAATATTGCGCTATAAGTTATTATTTCAAGCATATAACCCAGCAGTGACTTTGATGTATGTAAAACCATCTTATATATCTTGTTGGTCCAGTTTAATTTATTGTGTTGTAATTAAAGAATATTATAATACGTGATGTTTTTAATGACCTGGAGCTTATTCAAGAGTATTATAATATGGTGTTTTCATGACCGGGCTCACCCTCGACACGGGGGCCCTCAGGGTGTGTGCTTAGTCCCCTCCTGTACTCCCCTGTTCACCTACGACCGAGTGGCTTCCGGCCCGCGCACGGACTCCAACACCATCATTAAACCTTTTACTGCAGTGGGCAACATCAAGGGGTCACACGGGAGTGTTTCTTGGGTAGTCTTAAACAAATCTACTTAGAAACAAAAGTTATAAACTTCCCACACATGGTTATGGGCTTAAAAAGAAGACACCTGTACCATGTCAGATACAAGAGTTGAAATGTATTCAAAAATTACCAACTTTTGCATCCAATATTACACTCTATATACACTATACATCACAGGAAGACTGCAATATAAACAAGGCAGGTTGGCATAGAAACACGGATTTTCGGCAGGTTTTTTTTTAAAATAATGTTTATTATCAATTGTGAAAAATATTAATAACATTTCCACCACGAGGTCAATAGAGCGTGATTGGTTATTTGACTGCAGGAAGGGTAGTTCGCTGACGACAAGACGGTGGTAGGCTGATCACCAACGACGATGAGACAGCATATAGAGAGGTCAGAGACCTGGCTGTGTGGTGCCAGGACAACAACCTCTCCCTCAACGTCAGCAGACAAAAAGGAGTCTGATAGTGGGACTACAGGAAACGTAGGCCGAGCAACACCCCCCATCCACATCGACGGGGCTGTAGTGGAGCAGCGGGTCGAGAGCTTCAAGTCCTCGGTGTCCACTATCACTAAGGACATATCATGGTCCACAAACACCAACACAGTTGTGAAGAGGGCACAACAATGGCATCTTCCCCCTCAGGAGACTGAAAAGATTTTGGCATGGGCCCTCAGATCTCAAAAAAGTTATACAGCTGCACCATTGAGAGCATCTTGACTGGCTGCATCACCGCCTGGTATGGCAACTGCTTGGCATCCGACAGCAAGCGCTACAGAGGGTAGTGCGTACGGCCCAGTACATTTGTATTTGTATTTTATTATGGATCCCCATTAGGATCCCTTTGGCAGCAGCTAATCTTCCTGGGGTCAGCAAAATTAAGGCAGTTGTACATTTAAAAACATTACAATACATTCATAACAGAGTTCACAAACATATTAAGTGTGTGCCCTCCAGGCCTCTATCTACTACCACATATCTATAACACAAAATCCCATGTGTAACATGTGTGTATAGTGCGTATGGTATCGTCGTGTTTGTATGTATGTGTTCTATGTTGTGTGCTTCATCACGGGGGCCGAGCTCCCTGCCATCCAGGAATCTATACCAGGCGGTCTCAGAGGAAGGCCCTAAAAATGTTAAAATACTCCAGCCACCCAAGTTATAGACTGTTCTCCTCTGCTCTCTGAATCATCCACATACGCTGTTGCTACTGTTTATATCTATCCTGTTGCACTAATCACTGTATTCCGAGTTATATGTGCATATCTACCTCAATACCTCGTACTCCTGCACATTGACTGGGTACGTGGGTACCCCGTGTAATATAGCCAAGTTTATCGTTACTCATTGTGTACTTTTCTATGATTTTTCAATATTGTGGGAAGGGCCTGTAAGTCAGGCATTACACTGTTAGTCTACACCTGTGGTTTTACCCAAGAATGTGACAAATAAAATTAGATTTTGATGTGGTGTTTTCATTGACCAGGGCCTTATTTAACAGAGTATTAGAATATATTGTTTTAATGATATGGGGATTAGAGTATACAATAGGTTGCCGAAGATTAAGCGGAAGATTTAATAGAACAGACATGAGAACCAGTGGAAGGGTTTTCTCTTTTGTTCAGTACAAGCCTATCCATGCAGGACCTTCAGAGGATATGGAGGTTATTGATGGAAAAAAAAGCAAAAACAAATGATTGGTGGTCTTCATCAACGATAAAAAATGAGAAA
>CM072230.1:7812062-7819562 GCA_036851935.1 Coregonus suidteri
AGACGGTGCCGCCCCGCACATTGACTCTGCACCGGACCCCCCTGTATATATAGACTCCATACTGTCACTTTATTTACTCGCTCTTTTTTTGTTGGTGTTTTCTTTTTTACTTTGGTTAAAATAAATGCACTGTGGGTTAAGGGCTGTTAAGTAAGCCATTCACTGTAATGTCTGCACCTTGTTGTAATTTGGCCGCAGTGGCCAATTTAAAATGTGATTTGATTGATACGAGCCAAATGCTGACTTTTACCCACTTGGTGGTCTATAGCATCTTCCTACGAGAATAGGCTTTACGCTGGCTGGCCCGGCCACTATGTACGGCTCACTATGTACTGGCTCCACTATGTACTGGCTCCACTATGTACTGGCTCTCACTATGTACTGGGCTCCACTAGTACTGGCCTCCACTATGTAATGGGGAAAACACTGTGTGTGTCTGTGTGTACTCAAGGTCATAGTGTTGGTTAATTTGGGTCTAGAGTACTCTTCACTGGGTCTGTGAGGGATCAGAGATACTTCCCAGAAGGAGAGAGAAGACAGACAGACAGAGAGGAGGGATCAGAGATACTTACAGAAGGAGAGATGAAGACAGACAGACAGAGAGGGAGGGATCAGAGATACTTACAGAAGGAGAGAGGAGGACAGACAGACAGAGAGGAGGGATCAGAGATACTTACAGAAGGAGAGAGGAAGACAGACAGACAGAGAAGGAGGGATCAGAGGATAACTTTACAGAAGGAGAGAGGAAGACAGGACAGAGGAGGAGAGGAGGGATCAGAGATACTTACAGAAGGAGAGAGGAAGACAGACATAGAGAGAGAGAGGGATCAGAGATACTTACAGAAGGAGAGAGAAGAAGACAGACAGAGAGGAGGGATCAGAGATACTTACAGAAGGGAGAGAGGAAGACAGACAGGAGAGGAGGGATCAGAGATACTTACAGAAGGAGAGGAGGAAGACAGACAGAGAGAGGAGGGATCAGAGATACTTACAGAAGGAGAGAGGAAGACAGACAGACAGAGAGGAGGGATCAGAGATACTTACAGAAGGAGAGAGGAAGACAGACAGAGAGAGAGGAGGGATCAGAGATACTTACAGAAGGAGAGAGGAAGACAGACAGAAGACAGAGAGGAGGGATCAGAGATACTTCAGAAGAGAGAGGAAGACAGACAGAGAAGAGAGGAGGGATCAGAGATACTTACAGAAGGAGAGAGGAAGACAGACAGACAGAGGAGGAGGGATCAGAGATACTTACAGAAGGAGAGAGGAAGACAGACAGACAGAGAGGGAGGGATCAGAGATACTTCCAGAAGGAGGAGAGGAAGACAGACAGAGAGAGGAGGGGATCAGAGATACTTACAGAAGGGAGAGAGGAAGACAGACAGAGAGGAGGGATCAGAGATACTTACAGAAGGAGAGAGGAAGACAGACAGAGAGGAGGGATCAGAGATACTTACAGAAGGAGAGAGGAAGACAGACAGAGAGGAGGGATCAGAGATACTTACAGAAGGAGAGAGGAAGACAGAGACAGGACAGAGAGGAGGGATCAGAGATACTTACAGAAGGAGATAGGAAAGACAGACAGAGAGGAGGGATCAGAATACTTACAGAAGGAGAGAGGAAGACAGACAGAGAGGAGGGATCAGAGATACTTCCAGAAGGAGAGAGAAGACAGACAGACAGAGAGGAGGGATCAGAGATACTTACAGAAGGAGAGAGGAGACAGACAGAGGAGGGAGGGATCAGAGATTACTTACAGAAGGAGGCCAGGAAGACAGAGAGAGACAGAGAGGAGGAGGATCAGAGATACTTACAGAAGGAGAGAGGAAGACAGACAGAGAGGAGGGATCAGAGATACTTACAGAAGGAGAGAGAAGACAGACAGACAGACAGAGAGGGAGGGGATCAGAGATACTTACAGAAGGAGAGGGGAAGAGCAGACAGAGAGGAGGGATCAGAGATACTTACAGAAGGAGAGAGGAGGACGACAGAGAGGAGGGATCAGAGATACTTACAGAAGGAGAGAGGAAGACAGACAGACAGAGAGGTAGGGATCAGAGTACTTACAGAAGGAGAAGAGGAAGACAGAGAGAGAGAGGGGGATCAGAGATACTTACAGAAGGAGAGAGGAAGACAGACAGACAGAGAGGAGGGATCAGAGATACTTACAGAAGGAGAGAGGAAGAAGACAGACAGAGAGAGGAGGGGATCAGAGATACTTACCAGCAGGAGAGAGGAAGACAGAACAGAGAGGAGGGGATCAAAGAGATACTTCCAGAAGGAGAGAGGAAGAACAGACAGAGAGGAGGGATCAGAGATACTTCCAGAAGGAGAGAGGAAGACAGACAGACAGAGAGGAGGGATCGAAGAGATACTTACAGAATGAGAGAGGAAGACAGACAGACAGAGAGGCGGGATCAGAGAGATACTTCCAGAAGGAGAGTAGGAAGACAGACAGAGAGGAGGAGAGAGATCAGAGATACTGAAGAGGAGGAGAGGAAAGACAGAGAGAGAGGAGGGATCAGAGATACTTACAGAAGGAGAGAGAGAGACAGACAGAGAGAGAGATCAGAGATACTTACAGAGAAGAGAGAGAGAAGACAGACAGAGAGGAGGGATCAGAGATAGTCTACAGAAGGAGAGAGAAGACAGACAGACAGAGAGGAGGGATCGAGATACTTACAGAGGAGAGAGGAGACAGACAGGAGGAGGGATCAGAGATAGTACAGAAGGAGAGAGGACAGACAGAGAGAAGGAGGGAGAGAGATACGACAGAAGGACAGAGGGAGAGACGACAGACAGACAGAGTGATCAGAGAGACTTACAGAAGGAGAGAGGAAGACAAGAGAGAGAGAGAGGGATCAGAGATACTTACAGAAGGAGAGAGGAAGAAGACAGACAGAGAGGAGGGATCAGAGATACTTACGAGAGAGAGAGGGAGGAAGGGAGACAGATAGAGAGGACAGATCAGAGAGACTTACAGAAGAGAGAGGAAGACAGACAGAGAGAGGGGGATCAGAGATAGAGCTTAGAGAGAGAGAGGAGACAGAAGAGAGACAGACAGAGGGAGGGATCAGAGAGAGAGACGGAGAGACAGACAGAGAGTCGAGTGAGCAAGTAGAGAGAAGAGGCGAGATAGATGTGAGTAATGAGAGAGACACAGACAGACAGACAGGGGATGTGGCTGATAGATCGACAGCCAACAGTCAAAGAGCGAACAAAGAGCGTTGAGAGATAAGGACAGAGTTCGTGAGACCGGACAGAGAGAGACGGGTACAGAGAGACGATAGGGATAGACAGAGCATAGAGATGGAGATGGAGGAGAGAGAAGAGTTATGAGAGAGATGAGGAGAGAGAGAGAGACGAGAGAACGAGAGAGAGACACAACAAGAGAGAGAGAGATGATGGCGTGACAGAGAGATTGGGAGTGAGAGACAGATAGGTGAGAGATATGTGTAGGCGATATACAGACGGAAGTGGTTGCGACAGACAGAGAGACACTTTATGGAACACAAAGCCTTAACTAGTATCCGGGCATATCAAAGGCCTGAGTTCATCTGCCTCTTGGCACTTAGAGAGCAGGAACCTGGACTTCACCCAAAGAAACGGAAATACAGACAATTGTCTCCTAAAATAAACTGTGGGATAGAGGAGACGGACCCACTGGTGTGCCCTCTAGGTTACAGAGAGCTGGTAGTCCCATCCACCAAACTAAACAGGTGTGAAACAGGGAAGGGGACTCAGGGTATAGTATGCTAATTTGGTATTACAGCAGACCTAACTCACTCTTTTAAATTAATCAAAAACAAGAACATTTTTACATTTGGCTAAAATTCAAAAGGAAAATATCTCGAACAGAGAAAGATGTCCTCCTGTGTGCTTCTCTACAGTGGCTTGCGAAAGTATTCACCCCCCTTGGCATTTTCCTATTTTGTTGCCTTACAACCTGGAAATAAAAATTGATTTTTGCGGGGGTTTGTTCCTATCTTTGATTTAACACAACATACCTACCACTTTGAAGATGCAAATATTTTTTATTGTGAAACGACAACAAGAAATAAGACAAAAGAACAGAAAACTTGAGCGTAGGGCATCGTTTATTCATACATTCACCCCCCCCAAAGTCAATACTTGTAGAGCCACCTTTTGCAGCAATTACAGCTGCAAGTCTCTTGGGGTTATGTCTCTATAAGCTTGGCACTGCTAGCCACTGGGATTTATGCCATTCTTCAAGGCAAAACTGCTCTCCAGCTCCTTCAACATATTAGATAATGGGTTTTCCGCTGGTGTAGATATACAGCATAACTTAAGTCATACGACAGATTCTCAATTGGAATGAGGTCTTGGCTTTGACTAGGCCATTCCCAATACATTTAAATGTTTCCCCTTAAAAACCACTCTAGTGTTGCTTTAGCAGTATGCTTAGGTCATTGTCCTGCTGGAAGGTGAACCTCCATGCCAGTCATCAAATCTCTGGAAGACTGCAAACAGGTTTCCCTCAAGAATTTACCTGTATTTAGCGCCATCCATCATTCCTTCAATTCTGACCAGTGTTCCCAGTTCCCTGCCGATGAAAAACATCCCACAGCATGATGCATTGCCACCACTCATGCTCACTGTGGGGATGGTGTTCTCGGGGTGATGAGAGATGTTTGGGTTTGCGCCAGACATAGTGTTTTTCCTTGATGGCCAAAAAGCTCAATTTTAGTCTCATCTGACCAGAGTACCTTCTTCCATATGTTTGGGGAGTCTCCCACATATTTTTGGCGAACACCAAACGTGTTTGCTTATTTTTTTTCTGTAAGCAATGGCTTTTTTCTGGCCACTCTTCCGTAAAGCCCAGCTCTGTGGGGAGCTTTGCAGCTCCTTCAGGGTTATCTTTGGTCTCCTTTGTTGCCTCTCTGATTAATGCCTCCTTGCCTGGTCGTGAGTTTTGGTGGGCGGTCCTCTCTTGGCAGGTTTGTTGTGGTGCCATATTCTTTACATTTTTTGAATAATGGATTTAATGGTGCTCCGTGGGATGTTTAAAGTTTCTGACATTTTTTTATAATCCAACCCTGATCTGTACTTCCCCACAACTTTGTCCCTGACCTGTTTGGAGAGCTCTTTGGTCTTCATGGTGCTGCTTGCTTGGTGGTGCCCCTTGCTTAGTGGTGTTGCAGACTCTGGGGCCTTTCAGAACAGGTGTATATATACTGAGATCATGTGACAGATCATGTGACACTTAGATTGCACACAGGTGGACTTTATGTAACTAATTATGTGACTTCTGAAGGTAATTGGTTGCACCAGATCTTATTTAGGGGCTTCATAGCAAAGGGGGTGAATACATATGCATGCACAACTTTTCCGTTATTTATTTTTTAGAATTTTTTTAAACAAGTACTTTTTTCATTTCACCAATTTTGACTATTTTGTGTATGTCCATTACATGAAATCCAAATAAAAATCCATTTAAAATTACAGGTTGTAATGCAACAAAATAGGAAAAAACGCCAAGGGGGATGAATACTTTTGCAAGGCACTGTATATCCCTCCACTAGAATCCCCATACTTTAATGAAGACAGCTTCTCCATCTTGGAGGGGGAAATGAATCATTTCCAGATCCAGGGACATGTTACTAGTCTGTGGTGACCTAAATGCCCAGAACTGGACAAGAAACTGACACCCTCACACACAGGGGGACAAAACAACCTACCTGGGAGGTGACAGCATTCCCTCCCCCATATGCCCCCCTAGGCACAACTACGACAACATAACCAACAAATATGGGTCACAATTCCTGCAGCTCTGTCGCACGCTGGGTATGTACATAGTCAATGGTAGGCTTCGAGGGGGACTCCTATGGTAGGTACACCTATAGCTCATCTCTTGGCAGTAGTACTGTAGACTACTTTATCACTGACCTCACCCAGAGTCTCTCAGAGCGTTCACACAGTCAGCCACTGACACCCTATCAGACCACAGCAAAATCACAGTCTACTTGAACAGAGCAATATTCAATCATGAGGCATCAAAGCCAAAGGAACTGAATAATATTATGAAATGCTATAGATGGAAGGAAAGTAGTGTCGAAACCTACCAAAAAACAATTAGGCAACAACAAATTCAATCCCTTTTAGACAACTTCCTGGACAAAAACGTTCCACTGTAATAGTGAAGGTGTAAACTTGGGCAGTAGAAAACCTAAACAGTATAATTTGACCTCTCAGCTTCCTCATTAAATCTAAAAATCTCTAACAGAAAACCGAAGAAAAGTAACATAACAGTGACAAATGGTTTGAATGAAGAATGCAAAAACCTAAGAAATAAATTGAGAAACCTATCTAACCAAAAACATATAGACCCAGAAAACCTGAGCCTTCACAATGGTGAATCACTAAAACAATACAGAAATACACTACAGAAAAAGAAGGAACAGCATGTCAGAAATCAGCTCAATGTAATTGAAGAATCCCTACACGTAACCACTTCTGGGAAAATTGGAAAAACACACTAAACAAACAACAACATGAAGAGCTAATCTATTCAAAACAGAGATGTATGGGTAAACCACTTCTCCAATCTTTTAGCCCTATAACAAAGAACAAACAGCAAAAAAATATACATGATCAAATGCAAATCTTAGAATCAACTATTAAAGACCACCAGAACCCCACTGGTGATTAACTCCAATTACATTGAATGAACTACAGGACAAAATACAAACCCTCCAACTCAAAAAAGGCCTGTGGTGTTGATGGTATCCTCAATGAAATGAGATAAAATATACAGACCACAAATTCCAATGGGCTATACTTAAACTCTTTAACATCATCCTTAGCTCTGGCATCCTCCCCAATATTTGGAACCAAGGGAATGATCACCCCAATCCACAAAAGTGGAGACAAATTAGACCACAATACACTACCATGGGATATGCGTCAACAGCAACCTTGGGAAAATCCTCTGCATTATCATTAACAGCAGACTAGTTCATTTCCTCAGTGAAAACAATGTACTGAGCAAATGTCAAATTAGCTTTTTACCAAATTACCATACGACAGACCACATATTCACCCTGCACACCCTAATTGACAAAGAAACAAACCAAAACACAAGGCAAAGTCTTCTCATGCCTTTGTTGAGTTCAAAAAAGCTTTTGACTCAATTTGGCATGATGGTCTGGTATAGAAATTGTGGAAAGTGGTGTTGGGGGAAAAACATACAACATTATAAAATCCATGTACACAAACACCCAAGTGTGCGTTTAAAATTGGCAAAAAAACACACACATTTCTTTCCACAGGGCCATGGGTGAGGACAGGGATGCAGCTTAAGCCCCACCCTCTTCAACATATATATCAACGAATTGGCGAGGGCACTAGAACAGTCTGCAGCACCCGGCTTCACCCTACTAGAATCTGAAGTCAACTGTCTTCTGTTTGCTGATGATCTGGTGCTTCTGTCACCAACCAAGGAGGGCCTACATCAGCACCTAGATCTTCTGCACAGATTCT
>CM072230.1:7824562-7872062 GCA_036851935.1 Coregonus suidteri
CCTCAGATTCTCCACAGTGTGGGACTATTGGATGAGTCATATTAATAAACAGTCCCTCAGCTGGAGTGGACTTTAACAATCATGGACACTATCTTCTTCATCATAAAAACAAGCCAAAGCAGAGAGCGGAGCGGCAGCCAAGACCAGAGAGGACAGCTATAGCTAGCTATCTCTCCCTGATCATCTATCACTGGCTGCTGGCCTGGCTGGGACCTGGCTGGGGCCTGGCTGGGGCCTGGCTGGGGCCTGGCTGGGGCTGCTGGACGGGGCCTGGCTGGGACCTGGCTGAGGCCTGGCTGGCTGGGGCCTGGCTGGGACCTGGCTGCGGGACCTGGCTGGGGCCTGGCTGGGAGGCCTGGAACCTGGCTGGGACCTGGCTGAGGCCTGGCTGGCTGAGGGTCTGGGACCTGGCTGAGGCCTGGCTGGGGACCTGGCTGAGGCCTGGCTGGGACCTGGCTGGGGCCCTGGCTGGGACCTGGCTGGGGCCTGGCTGGGACCTGGCTGGGACCTGGCTGAGGCCTGGCTGGGACCTGGCTGAGGCCTGGCTGGGACCTGGCTGAGGCCTGGCTGGGACCTGGCTGGGGCCTGGCTGGGACCTGGCTGGGGCCTGGCTGGGGCCTGGCTGGGACCTGGCTGAGGCCTGGCTGGGACCTAGCTGGGACCTGGCAGCGTTGCTCACAGCTCGGCTTTCATCATCAACTCAGTTCTTTCATCATCTTTTTGTTCCTGTCTGTTTGCCTTTCACATTCTTCCTTCACTTGAGACCAGAGTTGGCTGGCTGGCTGATGTAGAGTTGTTCAGTTGTTCAGCTTTTCATCTCTCTCTCTCCACTATCTCTCTCTCTCTTTCTCCACTATCTCTCACTCTCTCTCTCCACTATCTCTCTCTCTCCACTATATCTCTCTTTCTCCACTCTCTCTTGCTCTACTATCTCTCTCTCGCTCCACTATCTCTCTCTCTCTACTATCTCTCTGTCTCTCTCTCTACTATCGCTCTCTCTCCACTCTCTATCTCTCTCTCTCCACTCTCTCTCTACTATCTCTCTCTCTGTCCACTATTTCTCTCTCTCCTATATCTGTCTCTGTCACTTCTCACCTCCATGCTGTGCTGATTGATCATGTCTCCCTGTTCTTCCCCTCACTCTTTTCTTCTCCTCTCCTCTCCTCTCAGGGAACACATTATGTTATCACGGGGCTGCTGTTCGCCTGTAAGTACAGGATTGCTGTGGCGCTCGTAGCACCAGAGGGGGATCAGAGGTCAGAAGCTTTTACCGCGGTAACGACCCCACCTTGTTCTGCGGTCATGGCAAGAGGGGGCAAGGCCTTGCCCTGTGCCAGAGAAGGTATGGCCAGCTCCACACATGCCCTAAACACACAGCATGGAGAAAGTGAATACCTGACATACTGATTGAGTGTCAGTAGGAGTGTGAATGCACTGTTTCGGCACAGCTTCTTCCTCTCAGTGAGAATCATATAAGTTGTATCAATGATCCTATGACCTCTGAAATATTTAGGTCCTTTGTTATGTACTACCTGTAGATATATTTTGGGTCCAAATTATTATTTAGTAACGATGTCTAAATGTGTGATTTCCTGTGTCAGAGCGACCCCTGGTGTCCAGGAAGGTGGTACTGCGTCCTGAGAAGCTGTCTGCAGAGTTCCACACGGTCAACGGCTCCCTGCAGGGCCTGTTCCGCTGGCAGCTCTCCCAGACTGCACCGGGGCAGACGCCCATCGCAGGGTTCCAGTTCTCCTGGGTGCAGGTGTCCTCCAGCGGAATGGCAACAGAAGGACAGGACACCCTTATCTCTCAGACACAGATAGTGGCCCCGGTGAGAACCAGTGTGTGTTATCATCTCTGACTGTAAGTCATCCCTTTATTTCCCTCCCTGTGTACTCATGTTCCACTGTTCTCCCCCAGGACCAACGCTCTCTGACAGTGGAGTGGCTGCAGCCAGACAGTGTGTACAAGCTGCAGGTCCAGGTGCTGTCAGCAGGGGGCAGTGGCCCCTCAGTAGCCAGGACGCTCCACACACCTCCCCTCAACATCACTCTGCTATGAGGTACTGCTGCAGGGCCTAACATCTTACACATAAGACAAACCACTCACTGACACACTAACCCATTCCTACAGCACTGTTTCCTAAATGGCCAATTTCTACTGGCTAAAAATAACATTTATAAAATGTGATATATTTGACTGGCACTGGAACTGCACAAAACATAACAACCCCCCCTCAGTTACAAGGCCAGCCAATCTGAGATCACCACATGATCTCACCGTACCGCTGATCTTCCTTTCAGAGGGTATTTGACCTCTCACGACCATGTTAGGGAGAGAGAGAGAGAGCAAGAGAGAGAGAGAGAGAGCGAGAGAGAGAGAGAGAGAGCAAGAGAGAGAGTGAGCGAGAGAGAGAAAGAGAGAGTGGCGTTCGTGTGTGTTGTTAGTGCCCATTGGAGTGTGAGAGAGAATAGGTCTTCTAGTTGGGATCATTTATTCAGTAGTGTATTTTGTATTGGAAACCTGGCAACAGCAGAACCCAGCAGAACTCTCTCCATGTGAGTTTGATTACTGTGATGTTGATGAATAGTACCACACCAGTGTGAGCAGGACCTCACTCTCTTCTCTCTCACAACTAATGGACTTTGTCTTGGTTCTATGGCTTTGGAGCACATGTGGCTCTTCGTCACTATGATATTTAGATTCCACTCCCCTCCCTCCCTTTGTCCGAGTGTTCTTGGCAGGTCAGAATTAGAATTATTCTTCTAGTTCTAATTCTAGAGTTCCTGGACTTTGATAGAGGGGTTCTGGAAGAGGAACACAGAGTTAGTTCCTCAGAGAGAGACTGCCAGAGACACTCCCTGGTCTGGTGTTACAGTGCTCCAGGCCTCACAGTTAGGATGGACACTGTCAGGAAGACTGTGGGAGCACTGGGAGAGGGAGGGAGGGAGAGAGAGGGAGAGAGAGGGAGAGAGAGGGAGAGAGAGGGAGGGAAGGGAGGTAGGGAGGGAGGGAGGGAGGAGAGCGAGAGAGAGAGAGAGAGAGAGAGAGAGGAGGGAGGGAGGGAGGAGGGAGGGAGGGAGGGAGGGAGGGAGGGAGGGAGGGAGGGCGGAGGGAGGGAGGGAGAGGGAGGGAGGGAGAGAGAGGGAGGTGGAGAGGGAGAATCAAAGCTTTGGTACCTCAACAGAAAGAGCCTGCTTTTGTCCAACTTTGATAGAAGATGGAGTTCTCCCAACTCCGTTCAACTAATCACAAATGTCAAATGGAATCTACAGGGTTTTTCCTTTTTATCAGTTGTCTGCATAAATAATGAATACGACTCTGGTCGGCATGTAGCACACAGTAGACTACTTTTTGCCAGGGCATTGTCTTTCTTTGGTGCTCTCCTTTTAGCCAGGGCCATAAGTGTTGCGGCCAAGCGTAGTGCTTTACATACAGAACAGGGAGTAATTTGAGAAATATATCTGACTTTTTTTTCTCTCCAGTTTTTGGTTTGATTTGCATTAATGACACAGGTTATTTCAATCATATATAACCCCTGCCTGATCCCACCAATCATCATCCTCTCTCTTGTTTTCCAGGCTCCTCCCCCCAACCTCTGGTGCTCGTCATCACTAGCGCCGTAGTGTGTATTGAGAACACCACCACCACAGCCTGTATAGGTGTCCACACACACCCACACACACCCACACACAAATGCCGTCCCAGTGCTGCACTGCTCTCTGTTGTCTTTATCACACAGATATATTTACCTGAAAGATCAAGTGAATCTATACCAAGTCTGGCCATTACACTTACAATACATGTATGTTCAATGTTTAGAGATGATCGTTTTCAGTCATGTTTAATGTAATCATTTTTATTTTTATTTTTTTTACATATGTAAAGAAAAATATATAGCACTGATGTATGTAGTGCTACCAAAATGTCTGCCTTTTTCATTGCTCTCTACACAGTATGTTCTTGAAAGTAAAATGTCCCCCGCATAAAGCAGTTTGTAACCTGTTGTAGTTTAGTATTTTTGTAATATTGCGCTATAAGTTATTATTTCAAGCATATAACCCCAGCAGTGACTTTGATGTATGTAACCATCTTATATATCTTGTTGTTCCAGTTTAATTTATTGTGTTGTAATTAAAGAATATTATAATATGTGATGTTTTAATGACCTGGAGCTTATTCAAGAGTATTATAATATGGTGTTTTCATGACCTCGGGCTCACCCTCGACACGGGGGCCCCTCAGGGGTGCGTGCTTAGTCCCCTCCTGTACTCCCTGTTCACCTACGACCGAGTGGCCGCGCACGACTCCAACACCATCATTAACCTTTTACTGCAGTGGGCTAAATCAGGGTCACACGGAGTGTTTCTTGGTAGTCTTAAACAAATCTACTTAGAAACAAAAGTATAAACTTCCCACACATGGTTATGGGCTTAAAAAGAAGGACACCTGTACCATGTCAGATACAGAGTTGGAATGTATTCAAAATTACACTTTGCATCCCAATATTACACTCTATATACACTATACATCACAGAAGACTGCAATATAACAAGGCAGTTTGGCATAGAAACAGGTTTTTTAAAATAATGTTTATTATTCAATTGTGAAAAATATTAATAACATTCCACCCATGAGGTCACTAGAGCGTGATTTGGTTATTTGACTGCAGGAAGGGGTAGTTCGCTGACGACAAGACGGTGGTAGGCCTGATCACCAACGACGATGAGACAGCATATAGAGAGGTCAGAGACCTGGCAATGTGGTGCCAGGACAACAACCTCTCCCTCAACATCAGCAAGACAAAGGAGCTGATCGTGGACTACAGGAAACGGAGGGCCGAGCACACCCCCATCCACATCGACGGGGCTGTAGTGGAGCGGGTCGAGAGCTTCAAGTTCCTCAGTGTCCACATCACTAAGGACCTATCATGGTCCACACACACCAACACAGTTGTGAAGAGGGCACAACAATGCATCTTCCCCCTCAGGAGACTGAAAAGATTTGGCATGGGCCCTCAGATCCTCAAAAAGTTATACAGCTGCACCATTGAGAGCATCTTGACTGGCTGCATCACCGCCTGGTATGGCAACTGCTCGGCATCCGACAGCAAGGAGCTACAGAGGGTAGTGCGTACGGCCCAGTACATTTGTATTTGTATTTATTATGGATCCCCATTAGGATCCCTTGGCAGCAGCTACTCTTCCTGGGGTCCAGCTAAATTAAGGCAGTTGTACATTTAAAAAAACATTACAATACATTCATAACAGATTTCACAACATATTAAGTGTGTGCCCTCAGGCCTCTACTCTACTACCACATATCTATGTGTGTATAGTGCGTATGTTATCGTGTGTTTGTATGTATGTGTCTATGTTTGTGTTGCTTCATCACTGGGGCCGAGCTCCCTGCCATCCAGGATCTCTATACCAGGCGGTCTCAGAGGAAGGCCCTAAAAATTTTAAAATACTCCAGCCACCCAAGTTATAGACTGTTCTCTCTGCTCTCTGACTCATCACATACGCTGTTGCTACTGTTTATTATCTATCCTGTTGCCTAATCACTTTATTCCTAGTTATATGTGCATATCTACCTCAATTACCTCGTACTCCTGCACATTGACTGGGTACTGGTACCCCGTGTATATAGCCAAGTTATCGTTACTCATTGTGTACTTTTCTATGATTTTTCAATATTGTTGGGAAGGGCCTGTAAGTCAGCATTACACTGTTAGTCTACACCTGTTGTTTACCAAGAATGTGACGAATAAAATTAGATTTTGATGTGGTGTTTTCATGACCAGGGCCTTATTAAAGAGTATTATAATATATTGTTTTAATGATCTGGGGCTTATTCAAGAGTATTACAATATGGTTTGCCGAAGATTAAGCGGAAGCTTTAATAGACAGACAGAGGCCAGGTGGAAGCGGTTATTCTCTTCTGTTCAGTACAAGGCCTTTCCATTCACTGACCTTCAAGAGGATCATTTAGGTTATTGATGGAAAAAAAAGTCACAACAAATGATCTGGTTGTTCTTCATCAATCGATAAACATGAGAATCTTTGTTTTTTTTTTTTTTTTTTTTTTTTTTTTGGGGGGAAGGATCAGCTTAATATTGCAGATAGATTGTATCTTCTATCAATGTAATTGTCTGCATCACTTCCAATCCCCCATATTTTTTTTTATTTTTTATATATATATATTCCCCTTTATTACTTTTCAACCCTACCATCCTTTCCCTACTTGGAGTAAATTAGTGAACAACAACGCCCAGGCCTCTACTTCCGGTCCATACTCACTATCTACACCTTATGGACAGAGTTAATTTTACAATAATTCTATATCTATATATATATATATATATATATACATATATATATATACATACATACATACATACATACACATACACACACACACATACATATATATATATATATATATATATATATATATATATATATATATATACACACATACATACATATACATATACACATCTTTTTATTTTTTTTCTCCTGAACTTCTTCTACTCTCAACCTCTCCGATCATCTTCATGATGTCCATCCGGTTTGCCTCTAAATGCCATATCTTTCTAACTGTGCTCCTTCCCAAAAGCTCCCAACATACAACCTATATACTTATTATGGACACAGTATGCTTACATTATTAGCTATCTTTGTTATTATTTGTTGTTATTTGTTATTAGTCCCATCCTTCAACTCTATTCAATACCTCCCATCTATCTCTTAACACCATCCATATAGGATTTCTATTTGCCATATATATTTCAACCATACTGTGATGTTTTACAAAAGTTCTGAACCTTTCTATTCTCATTGCTTCTACAGATTGTGAATTAAAAATAAACATTTTTGCTAAAAGTATTATTATATTATTGATTGATTGACTATGACTTTTCAGATCACCAGTAATGCTATCTGCAAGGTTAGTTCCAGGTAAATATTGCAATCCTTTAGCCATTCCTGGACCTGTGTCCAAAAACAAGCTACAAATGGACAGAACCAAAACAAATGATCTAATGATTCTATCTCTTCACAGCAAAATCTGCAGAGCTGGGAAGATTGTATCCCCCATATAAAATAACATTCTATTGGTAGCAAGAATTTTATATAATAATTTAAATTGAAAGATTCTAATTTTTGAATCCGGTGTCGTTTTGCGTGTCAGTTCATAAACACTATGCCATGGGATCGGTACGTCAAAGATCTCTTCCCAACTATTTTGCAATCTATATGGGGACTGCTGTCAATCCTTTGTCCTTAAGTGAAACTGATATACTTTTTTATTTATCACAGTTTTCCTTAACCAATTATGTTCTTTAATGCAAGGCCGACAGACAAGTTCCTTACTTTCTCCCCCTTCAACTTTCCTCTTCCACTTTTGCGGTATGGCTGCAATTATTTGGTTGTAATTTTGGGTAGAGCAGACATTTCCATATGTTTTTATTAGCTGCATGTGCGACATAACTCCACCAGTCCTACCGATGATATCATTTACGAAGATTATACCTTTTTTTAAACATTCTGTCAATAAATATAGGTTTTTTGTCAATTAGTATATTTGAATTTAACCACAATATTTGTTGCATTATTTGTTCTGTCGTTTCTGGAGGATTAAATTGAAATTGTAACCAACTTTCTATGGCTTGTTTTAGAAATAGTGACATTTGGGAGATTATTTCCTTTTCAAATAACTGAAAGTGAGAGGTTGTAATCTGAATAAAGGGAAAAAGGCCTTTCTTGAACAGTGGGTGAGACAATCTTACTAATTTGCTTGAGAACCAGTTCGGATTTAAGTATACTTTTGGATGACTGAAGATTTTAGTGATAGGTCTAATGCTTTAATATTTAATAATTTCTGTCCTCCGAATTCATATTCATTATATAAATATGCTCTTTTAATTTTGTCTGGCTTGCCGTTCCAAATAAAATTGAATATTTTTTTGTCATATAATTTAAAAAACTGTTTGCTAGGCGTAGGCAAGACCATAAGCAAATAGGTAAACTGGGATAATACTAAAGAGTTAATCAGGGTGATTTTTCCACAAATTGACAGGTATTTTCCTTTCCATGGTAGTAAGATCTTATCAATTTTTGCTAACTTTCTATTAAAATTTATTGAAGTGAGATCATTTATTTCCTTTGGGATATGTATTCCGAGTATATCCACATCACCATCAGACCATTTTATTGGTAAACTACATGGTAATGTAAAAATTGTATTTTTTAGTGATCCAATACGTAATATAGTACATTTGTCATAATTTGGTTTTAATCCAGAGAGGTTAGAAAATGTATCTAGATCCTCTATGAGGCTGTGGAGGGATTCTAGTTGTGGATCTAAAAGAAAACATGAATCATCTGCGTACAATGACACCTTTGTTTTTAAGCCCTGTATTTCTAATCCTCTGATATTATTATTGGATCTGATTTTAATAGCTAACATCTCGATGGCCACAATAAATAGATATGCCGATAGTGGACAACCTTGTTTCACTCCTCTTGACAGTTTGAAACTTTCTGAGAATAGCCATTATTTACTATTTTACACCTAGGGTTACTATACATGATTTTGACCCATTTTATAAGAGATTCTCCAAAATTGAAATGCTCCAGGCATTTATATATGAATTCCAGTCGAACTTTATCAAATGCCTTTTCGAAGTCTGCTATGAATAGCAGGCCTGGTTTCCCATATTTTCCATAGTGTTCTATTGTTTCCAATACTTGCCTTATATTGTCTCCAATGTATCTTCCATGTAAAAAACCTGTCTGATTAGAATGAATAATATCCGACAATACCTTTTTAATTCTATGCGCTATACATTTTGCTAGGATTTTTGCATCACAACACTGAAGTGTAAGGGGCCTCCAATTTTGTAAATGGACTGGATCTTTATATTTTCCACTTGTATCCTGTTTCAGTAATAATGAGATCAGACCTTCTTCTTGAGTGTCAGATAATCTACCATTTACATAGGAGTGGTTAAAACATGCTAATAACGGTCCTCTTAGTATTTCAAAAAAGGTTTGGTATACCTCGATTGGTATGCCATCCAACCCTGGAGTTTTCCCGGACTTAAAGTCTTTAATTGCATCCAGAAGTTCCTCCTCTGTAATTTCACCTTCACATGAGTATTTCTGTGTGGCTGTTAATTTGACATTATCAATAGGAAAAAAATCTCTACAATTAGCTTCAGTTAGAGGAGATGGAGGCGACTGAAAAGAAAAACATATGCTTAAAATACTTTGTTTTTCTTCCTTCAAAATATCATTAGGTGAATTATGGGTGACTCCGTCAATTGTAACCAGTTTCATTTAAGTTCTTTTTGGTAGCATTCCTATGTTGAAGATTAAAAAAGAATTTTGTGCATTTTTTCCCCATATTCCATCCAGTTTGCTTTATTTTTATAATATATTACACTTGATCTTTCTTGAATAAGTTTTTCCATTTCTTTTTGTTTTTCCTCTAATTTATTCTGAGCCTCTATGTTACAGTTTTTATTGCCATCTATCTGTTCTGTTAGACTTTCTATTTCCTTTCTTAGTATAAACTCTTTTGACCTAAATTGCTTTTGTTTTCGAGATGAGTACTGAATTGCATGGCCTCTAAAGGCACATTTAAAGGTGTCCCATACAATAAGGGGATTCGCTGTACCTAAGTTATGTTGGAAAAAGTCAGTTATAAATTCCTTTGTTCTAATTATAAATAAATTATCATCTAATAGGCTTTGATTAAATTTCCAATATCCTCGCCCACGTGGAAATTCAGTCAGAGTAATGTATATGCCTATTATATGATGGTCCGACCGCATTCTGTCCCCTATCAACACTTTTTTTACTTTTGGTGCCAACGAGAATGAGATAAGAAAGAAGTCAAGACGACTAGCTTGATTCAGTCTCCGCCATGTATATCTCACTAGATCAGCATATTTAAGCCTCCATATATCTACTAGTTCTAATGTATCCATGACATTCACAATTTCCTTAAGAGCATGTGGGTGATTGTTTGTGGTGTGATTTCCTTTTCGGTCCATTGAGCTATTTAAAACAGTATTATAATCCCCCACCATAATAATATTGTCTTGAGTTGCTTGCAGGCTTGATAATTTATTATATATATTGTCAAAGAATTGTGGATCATCATTATTTGGTCCGTAAAGGTTAATGAGCCATATCTGTTTATTGTCCAATACCATATTTAAAATAATCCATCTACCTTGCGTATCTATTTGGACAATTTGCACATTCGGATCGAAATTACTATTAATTAATATCATCACCCCTTTTGAATTTCTTTGCCCATGGGAGAAGTATATTTCCCCCCCCCATTCTTTTTTCCACGCTACTTCATCTCGAATTGTTGAATGAGTTTCCTGTATACAATAGATATTATATTCCTTCTCTTTGAGCCATGTAAATATTGTTCTTCTTTTGTTATTATCAGCTAAGCCATTACAATTATAACTGGCTATACTTATTTCACCATACACCATAATGAGATACAAGTTTCAAGTCTATTTATCATTATATATGTTTGTAAATTTACCAATAAAAAATAGCGTAATGATTGAGTGTCCATATAGCTGTACCGTGATATTTGCATTGCTACGGAGTAACCCTTCAATTGTTCTCCACTAATTCCCCCGCTAAAGCCCCTCCCCATCCCAAGTTGAGCCGTCATCCCAGTGATCAGCATCCCCCCCACGTCCCTCCGTATCCCTAAGGCCCTGAGAGGCCAGGACCCATCCATCGAAAACAGCACACAGTGCCACCCACAAAACAGAAGCAGGTTAACCGCCAAAAGCATTTCCAATGCTTTCACCTCTATATATATATATATATCTATATAACTATTATTTATTTATTTTATTATGCATATCCTATTTTCCATCATTATCAATTAATATGCGTAATAATGTCGGCAGTTCAAGCATAGGATTCTAACATATAACCAGGATTGCCATTATATTACATTTAATTCATTGACAAGCAATTATTATCCTAGCAAATAATTCCCGCGGTCCATCCCATACCCCCCCCCCCCCCAACATCCCCACCCCCCCCACAACAGATGCCAGACCAGCACACACGCACATACTCACATACTCCAACACACTCAACCCCCCTCCTCCACAATCCACCATAAAATCCAATACTCAACGGCTGTTATATCCCAGAGCCCAACCCGAGAAATAACTTGATCTACGAGTGCACATACAGTTAAAGCTGATTGAGAAAGCATGCAATTGAGCAGAAATTGACAACAATGTGAGATTTGATTAATCTACTTAATCTATGTCAAGTCCTAGGTGATGGAGGTCAGATCCACCCTCTTCACCTGAGACACAAACACTCTGATCCCCTGTTGTAACCATTTTCCCAAGCATCTCCATGCGGTCAGACCTTTGATTATTTTGTGCCACCTGGGCCACAATGATAAACCCCCTCTCTGATTGTCCGAGTGTGACCCCCTCCCCATGGGTTACTGCAGCCAGTGTTGCCAGCACTGCCACTACCTGGGTGGGCGTACCCCACCGGAATCCCCACCGGCTAGGTAAAAGGTCGTCAAGGTTCTCATTAGCAGCTTTGAGAATTTCCTTGTATATTATGCTCTCCCATCAGGGGGCTCTGGCTTTGTAGGACCAACCCTGCCAGGCAGGCTCAGAATCTTGAGGGGGCGGTGCTGCTCAAGTAGGTCTCTGACCGCATTTATTTCTCTATTTAGGCTGCATATTCACAGCAGGTCCATAAAATAGATGGGAACTTCTCTTTGGTGTATGGGTCGCTCAGGTGGGTGTCCAGGTTATAGGGTTAGGGATCTTTCCATCATGATAGGACAATGAATAATTAGATTAGATGTTTACTATATTTAAAAATGTATATCCCTCATCTACACAAAATTGAAAGCTCTCTCTCTCACTACCCTGTTCATAGACCCCCGGTCGGCTCTGGGATATGCAACCATTTCCCCTCTCACTCACTTAACGCCGTACCTTTTCAAACACAAAAAATGCACACCACATGGCTGACTGCGGAAGAAATGGGCCGAGCGTGCAAACGCACCCGCATCCACATCTGCTGCAAGGGGGAAAGGACGCCAGAGAGAACACAGGACCAACCACAACAACCATCCGCCAAAACAACAACCTCCCGCCAAAAAATCCATGTTCTAATTATTTGTATATAAATATGTATTATTCTGCTTGTTATATCGTTTTATCCATTTATAAAATACTATACTTACTATAAATATTATTTAATATTACAATCCCTATCATTGCTAGTATCAGGTGCTCCAATATTTGACTCCTCCATTACAACTTTTAGAATAGCCATGGAGTAGTCTTTGTGTCTCTGAACATTTGGTTGTCAATATATAATTTATCCACCACTAGTGCAACACGTTTCCCTTTTAATCTGTTTTCCTTGAAGATTGGATACAGAACTTTGCGCCTTTCTACAATCTCCTTCGGGAACTGATCATTCATGCCTATTTTCGTGCCAGCAAGTCTCCTTTCCCAGGCTTTTTCACCATAGCTTTGTCCTTAAAAAAAGCAAATTTGGCAACGATTGGGCGCTCATATTTCTGTCCTCTTTTTCCGAAACGATGTACACGTTCGAGTTGGATTTTATCGACAGCCTCGAGTGGGATTTGCAGCGCTGTATGCAGGAAGTCCTTCATAATATTCTCTGTTATTTCTCCCTCCTTTTCCTGAATACCCGTAAGTACTAGATTTTCCCTCATCGATCTAGTTTGGATGTCTAGTAAGGCTTCTCTCAGAAGATTGTTCTCCTTTTTTAATTCCCTAACGTCCGTTTCCATTTTAGAGACTGTCACTTTTATTTCTTTGGTTTCTTTCTCCATTACCAAAGCTTTTTCGTCACTCATTTGAAGACTCGCTTTCAACTCTTTTACGTCTTTACTGACCAGTTCTAGTATGCCCAATTTGTCATTTATCGACTTCAACAGGTCGCTTTCCACACTTACCATACCTAGTGGTGAAAAGCATATATCATCTGTATCTGTCGATGAGTCGCGTTTTCTTTTGGGGATCGGCTCTCCACGCTTGTCTTCAGTCATGTTTGGGTGTTGCTTGTTGTAGTAATATTTGTCGATATATTTCTCTAGCCTTATGATCTTATTTCTGTTATTATCCAGATTGAATTATATTAACTGCGAATATATGAAATGCTAATATTTAGTCTAACTTACTGATTTTGAATATTATGTTTTTATCTTGAGGTGTTTTTTGTACCGATTTCTATTCAATACGCCATCTTGTTTACGCGCCTACTCTGGTCTTGGCACCTGCGCCTTCAGTGCACTCTGAGAATCTTTGTTTGATGTGTATCGAAGAGGCTGTTCACCGCCCATCCACAAGAGGATGTAAATTACCTCAATCACCTTTTTAAACCGTAACCACGCTACTAACCTTAAATTAAGACCAAGATGCACGAAAATGCATGAATTTTTACGATATAGGTCATTATCAATAACACGTCACAATACGGTGCAGAGTGTTGGATTTGGCTGCTGGAGTCGAGGAGATCCCCAGCTCTAATTAAACCATTGACAACTGCTTGCCGTTTTCAAGGTATCGTTAAATACATATTATCTATTTGGTTGTAATATCATCACCTCTTGAAGAGCATAGTCAGAACTACACATTTCCGATTATTCCACATTTAGCGCTATCATCAGTTATACAGTCTAACGGCATGCTTTTCATGATCAGTAAACATCAATTGATCATGTATACTGAACAAAAATATAAATGCAACATGTAAAGTGCTGGTCCCATAAAATAAATAAAAGATCCCAGAAATGTTGCATACACACATTTACATTTTACATTTTAGTCATTCAGCAGACGCTCCTATCCAGAGCGACTTACAGTTAGTGAGTGCATACATTTTTTTCATACTGGCCCCCCGTGGGAATCGAGCCCACAACTCTGCCGTTGCAAGCACCATGCTCTACCAGCTGAGCTAAAGCTTCTTTCTCTAAAATGTTGTGAGCATTTCTGCTTTGACCAAAATAATCCATCCACCTGACAGGTGTGGCATATCAAGAAGCTGATTAAACAGCATGATCATTACACAGGTGCACCTTGTCCTCTGTAGATCAATTGGTAGAGCATGGTGCTTGTAACGCCAGGGTAGTGGGTTCAATCCCCGGGACCACCCATACGTAAAAATGTATGCACACATGACTGTAAGTCGCTTTGGATAAAAGCGTCTGCTAAATGGCATATTATTATTATTATTGTGCTGGGGACAATAAAAGGCCACTAAAATATTCCGTTTTTTTTCACACAACATAATGCCACAGATGTCTCAAATTTTGAGGGAGTGTGCAATTGGCATGCTGACTGCAGGAATGTCCACCAGAGCTGTTGCCAGATAATTGAATGTTCATTTCTCTACCATAAGCCGCCTCCAACATCATTTTAGAGAATTTGGCAGTACGTCCAACCGGCCTCACAACCGCAGGCCACGTGTAACCATGCCAGCCCAGGACCTCCACATCAGGCTTCTTCACCTGCGGGACCAGCCACCCGGACAGCTGATGAAACTGATGAGTATTTTTGTAATAAAGCCCTTGTAGGGGAAAACTCATTCTGATTGACTGGGCCTGGCTCCCCAGAGGGTGGGCCTATGCCCTCCTAGGCCCACCCATGGCTGCGCCCCTGCCCAGTCGTGAAATCCATAGATTCGGACCTAATGAATTTATTTCAATTGACTGATTTCCATTATTGAACTGTTACTCAGTAAAATCGTTGAAATTGTTGCGTTCATAATTTTTGTTCAGTATATTTTCATATGTGAGGGTAGCCAGAAAGGAAGAGAGAGGATTGCGCCAGAGAGAGGGATGGGAGATTCGAAGGACCAGGTACGCGGTCGGAGAGAAGTGAGGGAGAGGCTGAAAGCTGTGGCTAGCGATCAATCGTTGATAAACAAAACAATCAAACTTTACTCGGAGTGGCGGCGGTTCGGCACACGGCTGCGCTGTAACTGGGTCAGAGATGGTAGGAGACAGTGATGGAGAAGAAAGTGGAGCCAGTATGGAGCATAGTGGTACAAATTAAAGGAGGGAGTAAGAAAGAAAAAGAAAGCGGGAGAGAAAGGGAGCGAGAGGTCAATGGAGGCAGAGGGGAGGCAGAAAAGGACATTTGAGAAGAGCAACATAGTTTCCAACGCCAGCTCGGGAGGTAGAAAGTGCAGAGGAAGGGCAAGATAAGACGCTCGGTGTCCACATCACTAAGGATCTATCATGGTCCACACACACCAACACAGTTGTGAAGAGGGCACAACGATTTTTCCAAATTGGGAGGGGAGCATGGAGGTGAGGAGGAGCATAAAGTGATTCTTGAAGTTTAGGGAGGAAGGGGGAGTTGGGGCTATGAGTCCCATAAGGTTGACGGCAGTGATAAAAGAGTTGATTGGGGAAGTTGTCAATGCTAAAGTGTTAAGAGATGGGAGCTTGTTGGTGTTCTGTAAGGATATGGCGCAAAGGGAAAAAAGCTCTCTGAGTGAAGCAAATAGGGAAGTGTAAGGTGATGTCGAGCAGCTGGACTGATCAAGCAGTGGAGTAAAGGGGTGATAACAGGAGTGCCTGTGAGTGTTAGCACTAAAGAAGTAAGGGACAATTTGAGAGGAGGCGTTCTAGTGAATGTTCAAATATTGCAAGCAACAAGGGGTGGAGTTAGGGTAGATATTGCAAGCAACAAGGGGTGGAGTTAGGGTAGATATTGCAAGCAACAAGGGGTGGAGTTAGGGTATATATTGCAAGCAACAAGGGGTGGAGTTAGGGTAGATAGCCTGTCTATACTGTTACACTTCAAGGACCGGATCTCTATCAGGCAGCTACCTGGTGGATAACGGTACACCACAGAGGAGTGTGATTAGTCCTCTATTGTTCTCAATCATGATCAATGATGTTCACTCTCAGGTACAGCCGGATATTGGGACGTCGTTATTTGCAGATGATGGGGCCTTATGGAAGAGGGAAAGAAATGTGCCATACATAGTCAGGAAGGTACAGGAAGCAATTGATGAGGTAGAGCGGTGGGCATTCATGTGGGGATTCAGCTTCTCTGTAGAGGAAACTCAGAACAGGTGGAAGGTGGGAGATGAGGTATGCTTGAGGTTTTATGGAGAAACTTGGAGAGGGTGGGGACCTTCAGGTTCCTTGGGGTATACTTTGACACTAGACTGACCTGGGCAGAACACATTGAGAGAGTGGTGGGAAAGTGTAAGAAGGTGCTAAATGTGATGCGCTGTCTGATGGGGAAGGAATGGGGGGCTGGGCATTCCTCATTGAGGACCATGTATGTTGCATTGATCCGATCTGTAATAGACTATGGCAGTATAGCGTATGGTTCGGCAGACCGGACCTCATTGGAAAGGATAGATGTCATACAAGGGCAAGGACTCAGAATATGTAGTGGGGCGTTTCGGACGTCCCCAGTGGCTGCATTACAGGTGGAGATGGGGGATATGCCATTGCAGATTAGGAGACAGCAGCTGGCAATGAATTATTGAGTCAACCTACAGGGACATGGGGTGTCTCATCCCGCGAAAGGGATTTTACAGGCACGCTGGGAACATGAGCGAAGACAGAACACAAGTTTTGGATGGGTAATACCCAGGCGAAGGAGATGGGATTGTATGGAAGGGAGTTTAGTCCAACGGTAGCGATTTCTGTAAATCCACCATGGCTACTCCCGCCTCCAGTAGTTGATCTAGAAGTGTTGGAGAGACTACAGAGAGATAGGGAGGGTGTTGATTCATCTGATTTGTTTAAGAGACGTATGGATAGTGTGTATTAGGATTTTGTTGCCATTTTCACAGATGGTTCAAAAGATCCAAGGACAGGATGTACTGGGTCAGCATTTGTAGTGCAGGAATGTGGGGTGGAAGTCAGGAAACGTATTACAGATCATCTGGCTGTATATATGGCGGAGCTGATGGTCATACTGTCGGCCTTGCAGTGGGTGGAGGAAGTTAAGCCAGACAGAATAGTTATTTGCTCTGATTCATGTGCAGTGTTAATGAGTCTCCAGTCCTTTAGCTCACGTAGCAGACAAGACCTGCTTTATGAGGTACTACAAACCCATGGCAGGATTAGACAGATGGGTATACAGATCAGATTTACTTGGGTCCCAGCCCATGTGGGGGTGGAGGGGAACAAGGCAGTTGATGTACTGGCTAAACAAGCACTTAATAGTAGGGATGTTGATGTTGTAGTTGTAGTTTCAATGAGCAAGGCTCAATTGGTAGAGCATGGCGCTTGTAACGCCAGGGTAGTGGGTTTGATCCCCGGGAGGGAAAAAAGTATTTGATCCCCTGCTGATTTTGTACGTTTGCCCACTGACAAAGAAATGATCAGTCTATAATTTTAATGGTAGGTTTATTTGAACAGTGAGAGACAGAATAACAACAAAAAATCCAGAAAATCGCATGTCAGAAATGTTACCAATTGATTTACATTTTAATGAGGGAAATAAGTATTTGACCCCCCGGGGATGAGGGAGACAGAGAAATCTGTCTCCCTCCAGCAGGTGACGTTTTTTTGTTGTTTCGCCCACCAAGCAAGGAGGTTTTGTATGGAGGTCAATGAGAATGGTGAATTTGGTCAACAACAAAAATGTATAGCTTATTTGCTACGTGAAGTTTATTTGATCGAATAGAAGTTTATTGCTTAAGTTGTTACGAGTGTACTGATATAAGTAGTACACGTGACATCCCGGCAACTTTGAGAAAAACTATTTATATTGGAGTTGTCTCGAGATGGCTATGCATATGTATGACATGAGGCTAGTAGCATAGCATCTCTATCCATTGAATACAGGCGGTTGACGTCAACAACCCTCATCGAATATTCAAAAAAGGATTACAATAAAGAGATGTATCCACCAATCCAAAGATAGGATAGGCGAGCTAGACTGCCCGCGGTGCCGCTTTGTGGACAACGACTCCCATTGTTAGGGCGGAGAGACATGTATCTTGTCAGTATATCATTATCATCATTTTTGGGGTAGCCTATCCATTTGGCATGTTTTTTTATTTTTATTTTATTTAACCTTTATTTTAACCAGGTAAGCCAGTTGAGAACAAGTTCTCATTTACAACTGTGACCCTGGCCAAGATAAAGCAAAGCAGTGCGATAAAAACAACAACAACACGGAGTTAAATATGGAATAAACAAAACGTACAGTCAATAACACAATATAAAATCTATATACAGTGTGTGCAAATGTAGTAAGTTATGGAGGTAAGGCAATAAATAGGGCATAGTGCAAAATAATTACAATTTAGTATTAACACTGGAGTGATAGATGTGCAGAAGATGATGTGCAAATAGAGATACTGGGGTGCAAATGAGAGAAAAAAAATAGCAATGTAAATAACAATATGGGGATGAGGTAGTTGGGTGGGCTAATTACAGATGGGCTGTGTACAGGTGCAGTGATCGGTAAGCTGCTCTGACAACTGATGCTTAAAGTTAGTGAGGGATATAAGTGTCTCCAGTTTCAGAGATTTTTGCAGTTCGTTCCAGTCATTTGCAGCAGAGAACTGGAAGGAATGGCGGCCAAAGGAGGTGTTGGCTTTGGGGATGACCAGTGAGAAATACCTGCTGGAACGCATACTACGGGTGGGTGTTGCTATGGTGACCAAGGATCTAAGATAAGGCGGAGATTTGCCTAGAAGTGATTTATAGATGACCTGGAGCCAGTGGGTTTGGCGACGAATATGTAGTGAGGGCCAGCCAACGAGAGCGTACAGGTCACATTTACATTTACATTTACATTTTAGTCATTTAGCAGACGCTCTTTTCCAGAGCGACTTACATATTTTTTTATACTGGCCCCCCGTGGGAAACGAACCCACAACCCTGGCGTTGCAAACGCCATGCTCTATCAACTGAGCTACATCCCTGCCGGCCATTCCCTCCCCTACCCTGGACAACGCTGGGCCAATTGTGCGCCGCCCATGAGTCTCCCGGTCGCGGCCGGCTGCGTCACAATGGTGGGTAGCATATGGGGCTTTAGTGACAAAACGGATGGCACTGTGATAGACTACATCCAATTTGCTGAGTAGAGTGTTGGAAGCTATTTTGTAAATGACATCGCCGAAGTCAAGGATCGGTAGGATAGTCAGTTTTACGAGGGGATGTTTAGCAGCATGAGTGAAGGAGGCTTTGTTGCGAAATAGGAAGCCAATTCTAGATTTAACTTTGGATTGGAGATGCTTAATGTGAGTCTGGAAGGAGAGTTTACGGTCTAACCAGACACCTAGGTATTTGTAGTTGTCCACATATTCTAAGTCAGACCCGCCGAGAGTAGTGATTCTAGTCGGGCGGGCGGGTGCAAGCAGCGTTCGATTGAAGAGCATGCATTTAGTTTTACTAGCGTTTAAGAGCAGTTGGAGGCTACTGAAGGAGTGTTGTATGGCATTGAAGCTCGTTTGGAGGTTTGTTAACACAGTGTCCAATGAAGGGCCAGACGTATAAAAAATGGTGTCGTCTGCATAGAGGTGGATCTGAGAGTCACCAGCAGCAAGAGCGACATCATTGATATACACAGAGAGTAGAGTCGGCCCGAGAATTGAACCCTGTGGCACCCCCATAGAGACTGCCAGAGGTCCAGACAACAGGCCCTCCGATTTGACACATTGAACTCTATCTGAGAAGTAGTTGGTGAACCAGGCGAGGCAGTCATTTGAGAAACCAAGGCTATTTAGTCTGCCAATAAGAATGCGGTGATTGACAGAGTCAAAAGCCTTGGCCAGGTCAATGAAGACGGCTGCACAGTACTGTCTTTTATCGATCACGGTTATTATATCATTTAGGACCTTGAGCGTGGCTGAGGTGCACCCATGACCAGCTCGGAAACCAGATTTCATAGCGGAGAAGGTACGGTGGGAATCGAAATTGTCTGTGATCTGTTTGTTAACTTGGCTTTCAAATACTTTCAAAAGGCAGGGCAGGATGGATATAGGTCTGTAGCAGTTTGGATCTAGAGTGTCACCCCCTTTGAAGAGGGGGATGACCGCGGCAGCTTTCCAATCTCTGGTGATCTCAGATGATACTAAAGAGAGATTGAACAGGTAATAGGGGTTGCAACAATTTTGGCAGCTGATTTTAGAAAGAAAGGGTCCAGATTGTCTAACCCAGCTGATTTGTAGGCGTCCAGATTTAGCAGCTCTTTCAGGACATCAGCTATCTGAATTTGGGTGAAGAAGCGGGGGCGGGGGGGGCATGGGCAAGTTGCAGCGGAGGGTGCAGAGCTGGTGGCCGGGGTAGGGGTAGCCAGGTGGAAAGCATGGCCAGCTGTAGCAAAATGCTTATTGAAATTCTCGATTATTGTACATTTATCGGTGGTGACAGTGTTTCCTAGCCTCAGTGCAGTGGGTAGCTGGGAGGAGGTGCTCTTATTCTCCATGGACTTTACAGTGTCCCAAAACGTTTTGGAGTTAGTGCTACAGGATGCACATTTCTGTTTGAAAAAGCTAGCTTTTGCTTTCCTAACTGCTTGTGTATATTGGTTCCTGACTTCCCTGAAAAGTTGCATATCGCGGGGGCTGTTCGATGCTAATGCAGTAGGCCACAGGATGTTTTTGTGCTGGT
Organism: Coregonus suidteri; assembly: GCA_036851935.1. NCBI lineage: Eukaryota > Metazoa > Chordata > Actinopteri > Salmoniformes > Salmonidae > Coregonus > Coregonus suidteri. Next base: position 7,845,221 of record CM072230.1, read on the forward strand.
CAAGGGCAGTCAAGTCTGGGGTGAACCAGGGGCTATATCTGTTCTTAGTTCAGAATTTTTTGAGTGTACTGTAGCAACGGAAACAACATGTGTGTGTGTCATTTAGCTTGCTTCATCGGACATTAGGCTTTTGTAAAGAGCTTGACATCGGCAAGTCTTCGTCCTGGTAAAGTTGCCGGTACCTGGCGAGAACTCGGGACCTGCCTCACAAACACACGTGACTCTCCTCCCTCAAGCGTCTTAGCTGATCGTGCCACCTCAAAAACTAGCTAATGAGGCCAAGCAAGTGGGACATTTAAAGGAAAAATCCACCTAAAACCACTAATTCCTTCACTTTACAGTGTTAAATAAAACTATAATGTGAGAAGAATATTTTTTGTGAACAAATGTTTCATTTTTGGCGTTATAATAAGGTTGGTAGGAACATGGAAAATCGTTGAGGAAATCGGTTACAGCTCAAGTCGACTACAAAGTCCACAATGCAATGCTCTCTCTATGGGCTTGCTTGCTAGCTAGCAAACGTAGCTACACACAATAATCCCAAAGACAACATATCTAGTTAGCAGTAACATTGCCTAAACAAACTGCACTATCAATTTGGAGTCTACAATCTCACCATGTTCAACCTGCAGATCCATGTGCCTCACAGAGTGGAGTCTAACATTCGCAATAGCAGACATACTATTGAGGAGATGGGAAACGTTGCCCATACTACGTCAATGTGCATTCTGGGCGATTCTAGGACAAGGAGCGCTCTCCTTCAAGAAGTTAATGTGAGTCTATTGGGCGCTAGCTCAAAAACCCAACATTAGCACGAATTTTGTCAACAAGAAGTACAACATTACAAATATTTTTTGAGATGTGAGATAATTAACTTGCTATCTAGCATCGTATAGCTTTGGAGTCCTGACATTATGTACTTTCGAGGAAAATAGGCACGTTTCTCGACATATACACTGACTTTGAGAAGGGATTGTGTGACGATTAGTTTAGCAAGAGTGTAACGCAGCATGACAATGTGAACGTGATTGGTCGACAGTCTGCTGGGTGGGGCGTTTACGTTCATTCATCATTGGATTCCTATCTCCTTTCTATAATATCCGTGGCAACCACACCGTGCAATGCACACTGTACTAAAGAGGCAGACAAATAGGAAAAATGTGCTAGACCCTCCGTTAAATTACACATTTCTCGAGGTAGGAATATCGCAAAAGTATGAACAATGGCTCATTCGAGAGAAGACATCCTCCCGAGTTATGACATCGGCCAGTATCGAAATATGACATGTATGATATACGTTTATTCCTATCAACTTCCAGTGTAGTGAGAGTGACTTTATCACGATGCTACGTCATACAGGCCGGATTTCTGCCTGCTTGAACGCCAATAACTCAGATACACATGAAAACATGAAATGACCCTGGGAGTCGATAGAACATCACTCAGAGATGCACAAAAACAATATAACATTCAAAATGGGTGAACCTTTCCTTTAAGGCTGAGGAGTAACACACATCCCCATGTGCTCCACAGTTACTTGTATAATTCTCATGATAGAGCTAAATGTGCACATTTGTTTTGCATGGAATAATCGTTAATGTGTAATTTTGACTATGATTTTCAAGAGGTGATATTACAACCAAATAGTTAATATGTATTTAACAATACCTTGACAACGGCAAGCAGGTTTTAGTGGAGCTGGGGGTCTCCCTACCCCCCAGTAGGTAAATCAAACACCCTGCACCTTATTGTAACGTTTTATTGATAATGACCACATATTTTGACTTTGTGGCTATGATAACTAGTGGAAACAGATTGAGCTGAAATCTGACGCAATCAGTAAGCGACGGCAAACTAATGAGATGGATTGTTTGACCACACAAGTGAGAGTTGTTTGTTATCGCTGAAACTTGTTTGACGATTGCAGAAATGTGGTACTTAAGATGCTTTTTAGTTGTGTTTATGTTTGTGAGTTATCGATACTGTAAGAACGAGTTAAAGTGGTGTCTCTGTGCAGACCGATCGCATTTTCATCCATGGAAACAGGAAACCATTTGTGTTACTAGCTAGCTAGTCAGCTTGCTATGCTAGCTATCTTATTCGCTACTCCAACGTTGTCGTGACTCTTCTGTGTTTTGATACACAATATTCACACGCTACAGTGTTACAACAGTAGAGGAATAGATTTATCAAATCATCGATTGCAACACGCAAAAGCAGCTCAAGTTATTGTAAACATGGCTGAGCATACTACTAGCTAGCTAGCTAACGACCTCACAGACAAGTTCAGTTGCCCAAAAAGTGATAAGTTACTCAGAATGGTTTATTTGCTGCAGACATCACCGTTATTAGCTGTACACGTTATTTTAACGAAGGATTAGCAATGTGTGTAATAATTGAATGTGCATGAATTAAACTGTGTTGGGACAACATCTAACAACACGGGTCACACCAGTTTCTTCTAATATGCCTAGCTATCTATCGACAATACTGTTTTCATCAAATTAAACTTCATTCACACATTTAGGCTATCCTAACACAGCTCTCTCTTTCCTTGAATGCAGCTTCTTCCTTGGCTTGTATGATTTGTCCTAGCAGGTAGGTAGAAGACCACCCACATAATCTGAATTCTTGGTGGTACAGTGTGTGTTCACTGTTTCACAAGCACGCCAGTCCGGAGTACTGTTTAGGGAGGTATAGGAGGAGCAGCAAAGTCTAACCCTTGAGAAGGATAACCATTCTCCACCCTCTGAGACAAGACTCCAGGCTGAAACTGTCAACTACCTGGCCAGCCAGGGTGCAGGTTAGCTGGGCGATATGGACAAAGATCCATATCGCAATAAATTGCCTGAATTGATGCGATATCGATAACTGGAATTATATGTTTATAACATTGTGCACCGCAGTTTTTTTCATTTATTATCCTTTAAACTACTACTGGTTTGATGGTTGTAGCCATCATTGTGCTATTAACAATCACCCATATTTACAAACTTATCATTTCTCTACTATAGGCTACTTATCGTAATGAACGATATCAGCAAAATGCCTGCGGTAAGTGATCGGTATGGTCGATTTATCGTCCCAGCTCTAGTCCAGGGTCCTTATCCACACACACTAAGGCAGAGAGTCCATCCACTGGGAAGCTCCCTGGTTCAGTGCTCCTGAGGGCTGGGACCAGCACTGAGGGCCAGAGGCAGCTGTGAAGGGATGGGGTAGTAGCTGAGGACAGAGCCATGGTTCATAACGGCTCAGCCCCCCCCACACCACCGCCAGCACAGGTGAGCGCCAATGGCCGCTCCTCTGGGAGGAAGAGGACACCCAAGGCATGTGACTGCTGTGGGCCCAACTCTAAGCACCACAATGGGAAGGCCCCACATGGGAAGACTCCAGGTGGCAAGCCCCGACAACGCAGGGCCCAGCCGGGGAAGGGCAGGGGCCAGGCACTGGGGGAGACCCCCAAGAGGACGGGTGGTCACCCCTCTTATAAGAAGATCCTGATGACAGAGGAGCAGGTAACAGCCATCCGAGAGGAGCTGGAGAAAGACACTGCTGTGGAGCAGGTAACCAACTCTTTGGCTCCACCTATAACCAACTCTGTCAGTCAACCTGTAATGAATGTTGTGGCTCAACTTGTAACCAACTCTGTCGGTCAACCTTTAACGGACTCTATGGGTCAACCCTTAATGAACTCTATGGGTCAGAAGTTAACATACACTGTGGTTAAACTGTTGACCAAGTCTGTGGTTCAACCGGTAACAAATGCTATGGTTCAAACGGTAACAAACTCTGTGGTTCAACCTGTAACGAAGACTGTGGTTGAGCATGTTGCTGATTCAGAGATGGAGCAGGAGAAAGCCTGTGAAGGGGCTGTGTGCGAGGGTGAGCAAGCCGCTGGTCTGGAGAAGGAGCAGAAGACTGGTTGTGGTTTAGACAAACAGCCGGTAACAGACTCTAACACGGAGGTCGTGAAGCAGCCCCAGGCTGGTGACGCAGCAGTCTCCCTTTCCAACGGTACATCTGCTGTCCCCGAAGAGGAACCAACAGACTGTAGCACCCCTATGGAGGTGGAACCATCAGCCACAGCCTGTGTTTCCCCAGGCATTAGTCTGTGCAGCACCCTCCACCCCTTCGCTCTGTGCGACCACAGAGATTACTGCATGATGGGAGTGTGGGCTCCAAGCCCTGAGCCAGAGGAGGACGGTGCCCCAGACCCAGCACAGCAACCCAAACCTGAAGACGGCATCCATGAAGTAATCGGAGACCTCATCCATGGTACCAGGCTTTTATTGTAACTGTGATTTTCAAATTGGATACATTTTAAAGTTCATATTACTTTGTTACTTATTTAAGGTGTGTTGTTATTGATTCCTGTCTTGTCTCTCTCTCAGAGTTCCTGGCGCTCTTCTATGTGAAGTACGGGAGCTTTATTCCCCTCAGTGAGACTGACGTCCTGGAGCACCTGAAGAACAAGTGTAACACTGACCTCAATGACAAGTACGAATCATTCGAGATACACCCCACAAACCAGTTTCAATTTCACAGTTGATTTCCATTGTTATGCTGATAGCATCTCTGTTTAATTTCTCTGTACTAGGAAGCTAAACATCCACTCAGAAGTGGTGAAGTACAAAGCGGGTCTCGCCTCCACCCCTAGGAAGTGCTTCAAAGTGGACTACAACAAGCACACTCTGACCCTGGAGGATCTGTCCACACTGGACGACCAAAACTGGGTCAACGACCAGGTAGCTATGGTCCACAGGAAACTGTGTGCTTGCTGCTTATAAACCCGATTTGCCTATGTATTATCTAACCTGAAATTCAAACGTTGTCGTGTTTCTGTCTAGGTGATAAACATGTATGGAGAATTGATCGTGGAGGCTACACAGAACAAGGTGAGAGTACTGTACATGCCTAAGTGCATTCATTTTGGGTCCTTGGATCAGAATGTTCAACAAAGGGTTAATAGTAGTCTTCTGTTTGGTTACTGAATGTTCTCCTGTTCTCTCCTGCAGGTTCATTTCTTCAACAGCTTTTTCCACAGGCAGCTGGTGGCCAAAGGCTATGAAGGGGTTAAGAGATGGACCAAAAAGGTAAGCTGGTGGTAGGTGATGGAAGATGCAGCCATTTTATCGCTAGTTTGTGTGGCGTTAATATGATATGACCTGCAGGACCGGAAATGTAAAGGCTCACTGTTTATCTGAGACCGTCAGTCTCGCAGAACTAGCTAAATTAGAATATGTCAGCGATTGTGGTTAATCTGGTCTCTCTCTCTCTGTTTCACAGGTGGATCTGTTTTCCAAGAGGCTGTTGCTGATTCCTATCCACCTGGAAATCCACTGGTCCCTGATCACAGTGGACATCGCCAACCACCACATCCACTACTATGACTCCCAGGGCATAGTCTTCAAATACACCATGGAGGTATGCTCACTCACACTTTAAAGTCCTCTGCCTTTCTATGAAACTCAGTTGCTTCTGAATTTCATCCTAGACCTGAGGAACATTGGTTTGATCTGATAAGCATTGAACATTGGTCTACGTCAGGGTTGTCAAACTCATTCCACAGAGGGCCTAGCGTCTGTGGGTTTTCCTTTCAATGAAGACCGACAACCAGGTGAGGGGAGTTTCTTTACTAATTAGTTACCTTATTTAATCAATCAAGTACAAGGGAGGAGTGAAAACCTGCAGACACTTGGCCCTCCGTGGAATGAGTTGGACACGTGGTCTACATTGTCCACATTTTGGGAACCCTGAAGGAGTCAGTTTGCAACTTTCTTGTGAACTATGCATGCAAACCCTTGTCTTCTTCTGTTCATCTGGCCCACAGAACATCTTGAGTTACATCCTGGCTGAGGCCAAGGAGAAGAAACAAGCTGGCTATCAGAAAGGCTGGAAGATGACTATAAACAAGGTATTGTTTCAGATGGTACCATGTGACTGTGTTCTCTCTCATGCTTTCTGATAGACTCTGTGTTGACCACTGTCTGATTGGTTCCCACCCTCAGGGTATTCCTCAACAGAAGAACGACAGTGACTGTGGAGTCTTCGTCTTGGAGGTGAGTGGGGAATTTCCCTCTCGTACCGCAAATTCCCCACACACATACCTTGTGGTAAACCTTTCCTATTAACCTTTTCCCCCCCGCTTTGTTTCTCTCAGTACTGCAAGTGCCTGGCATTAAAAGAGCCGCTGCAGTTCACACAGGATGACATGCCCAAAGTCCGCCAGAGGATTTACAAAGAGCTCTGTGACTGTAAACTGAATGAATGATCAACCGCAGCAGCACAGCTCAGAGTACACCTGCCTTTCCAGTGGCCCATGGGCTTAACGACTGTTTGACTCTTATTGTGGAAGGGCCATTAATACTTTAAAACATGACGAGCCAAGAAGCTGAATGAAGTGCCGTGGAAACAGGACACGTTGTTTGACTAACGAGACGGTGACAGCAACCAGCTTTCTTTCTGTTTTCCTTCAGTGGAGGGCCAGCAGTGCATAGTTGGATTTCTTTTTATACCGTGATAATGGGAGGGACTTTGAATTCCTTTTGAGTTGACGTCCACAAAGTTTCCACTGCTGACCGGCTGACCTGGAGCTAACACTGCTGGTAGGTTTCAGAGGCCAGAAACGGACCTACAGGTGTTTATAACACGTTTCCTAGCTTCAGTTCTTGAAATGTAAACAGGAGATTAAACGGGACAGTAGGTGAAATGTAAAGGTTCTTGTTTTATATCATGTAGCATTTGCCTGACTAGTGAGGTAGAGAACAATAACTAATGGAAGGCTAGCTTTTAACTGAATATACTGTTTTAATGTTACTTCATCTCAAACTGCTTCTTAGTTCCTGAGAAACTCCACGTTTGGCATCACAAACAGCAGTTTATCAGGGAGTTGTAATTAACCATGATGCTCCACTGATAATGGCTTCATGACAACACGCACCTCTTCCTGCTTCTGTTGAAAATATCCTGTTAAAACAATAAGAAAGTGTATCTTTACATTTTAGTGTACAGAAGAAGAAATGCTACTGCAGTAGAACCGTTTCTAAGCCTTTTATTGTACGAGGGCCCGGCAAGCTATGGTTATCTTCCTCATCGGAGGATCACCAATCACTTAGGTGGTGTCAGTTACCCATCTGAGGGTGCTGGTCCACAGACTGGCTGTAGTTGAGAAATGCTGCTGTGGAACATGCTGAATCCCATCTATACTGTCTCATTAATGCATATTGGAGCCCAGTTTATACCTGGTGCTAACATGCCTTTTGTCCTAAACGACGTCCACATTCTGATCGTGCCCACATTGTTAAGACAGGTGTAGACGATTAAAGTGTCTGGATATCAATCAAGTGTAAACAGATCTGGATGGTCAAACCGTTTCAATCACCATACCAGCCTCAAATCATTAACAGCTAGCACCATTGACTTATGGCATCAGTAATTGTCTTTAAATAAATCTAGATTATTTAGAATTTGCCAATTAATTAGGCACCAGCTGATCTGGTCACAGTGTGGAATGTGGACGGATAAGAAGCATTTTACTACAATGGGTAGATGCGACAAACCTTGATCCAGATAGTGATTGGATCACATTGATCAGATCACAAAACTCACATGGTGGCATAAGGTGTAAACAATGCTTTTGTACCATTGAAGAGATCATGTTCACAGCGTTCTCTAATCTGTTTGATCTTCGAGAAACTTCCTGATTTTGATTTCATTTTGTTCCGTTCTTGATTTGTACTTAAGTTGCTATGTCATAGTGTTTTTTTATGCAGGGTTATGCTGATAAAGACACCCAGAGGGGATTAAATTGGGATTCTCTAGATGGGTAAACTGACCTCATAGGTTCCCAATGTATGCGGTTTAATCCTAAAATGGTGGAACAGTTTTCTTCCCAAATTCATCCCTGAATACGTTCAAACACAAACACATTGGTTTCTCCACTTTGGTTTTAAGTAATGTTGAGATGACAAGAGCACAGGGTTGTTGTAACAGCATTGACAGGATGCCCAGCCACACAGGACTGGAGCGATGATTCCATTATGTTTGTATTTTTATTATATAAAGAACAGGGTCAATTCCATTTCAATTCAGGAAGTACACTGCAATTCCAATATTCTTCAATTAGGAGAATTTGGTTTACTTTCTGAAATTGCAATGTAATTGACGCCCAACCACGGTAAGGAAGAACTAATACCTATACAAAAGAGCAGATATGTTTGTCAACTCCCCACGTTGGCGACTGGATGGATCTGTTGTTCATGTTAACTGCTTCAGCAAACAATGTCCCATATGAGGATGTTCAATGGGTGGGCAGCGATATGGAGGCGTTTGGAAAGTCACTTTGGTGTAACAATAAAACGGTTTCCCTGACAGAGGAGCATATGTGTGGTGATTCCCCGATACTCGCAGTTTACATTTAAACGGTAATTTCACGACTGAGCAGACCTATGCAGCGTTTACCGTGAATGTGTTAACGTTGCCTTTAAAATGTCAACCGCACTAGAGATTGAAATTATCCCTTTTTTTGGTTAATGTTCCTGCGGTTGCAGAGATCCCATTCACGGTAAACGCTACATCTGTCGGCTCAATCGGAAATTGCCTTTAAAAAGCCACAATGCCTCTAACCTGCGATCCTATTGGATCCTGGTGTGGTGACACTGATGGTTTCTCGGAACTGATGGCTTCTAGCCTACGCAGCAGGTTATAGCTAACGCAGCAGGTTAAGAGAAACAGGTTAGGGTTAGTTAAATTGCCACAGTTGTCGCAACTTGAACAGGCAAGTTTTGGTCCGTAGCTTTTCTCTGTCTAGACACAACCATAGGAGCCATACGTTCTGAAAGCCATCAATATCACCTCATTGGCCTTGATGTGGTCCTCTGTAGCTCAGCTGGTAGAGCACGGCGCTTGTAACGCCAAGGTAGTGGGTTCGATCCCCGGGACCACCCATACACAAAAATGTATGCACACATGACTAAGTCGCTTTGGATAAAAGCGTCTGCTAAATGGTATATTATTAACCAGCCAGCGGTGAACCTGTGTTTACAAACACTTCATCCATGAGATGAACTACTCTGAATCAGATCAGAAGAGTTGCTCCACATTTCCAGGACAAAGCAGTGTTCCAGTTTTTATAGTAGATACATTTAGGATAAAACTTTTTTTTTTTTTTTTTTTTTACATTTTTATATTTATTTTTTAAAAGTATACAGTTTAGGAGACAATTACATTTGTAAACGTGTATGGACTGCAACCTTCAATCTGAGCAAGTTTATTCTTCTCTAGACTAGTTTTACACTGCTCAAAATGACTGTTGGAACTATGGCTAACTGAAAAATACTTCACAGAAGACTTCTTCCTAAATAAACTAGTCATAAGAGAAATAGACAACCCTGGCAGACGTCTACAGTCTTGTTTGGTTCCCAAATTGAACCCAGATCAAATTCACCAAACTAAAAACTGTTCTGTGCCTCGGGAGGTCTCTGCAGCTGAGCTAATTTCCCATATCCACCTCGAGCAGGGTCATAATCTTGTCTATATTCATCTCTGACCTGGAAAAAGGCAAAAAAACAGCAGATAACATGTTGACTCAGGCTCATGACACTAGTTTTCCATAGCCCTCCCCAAAGAAACAGCATAGGACACGGTTTTATGGTCGTGAGACGACTTTCCCATAGCCCCCCCGGGCTGGGTCATAATCTTGTCTGTATTCGTCTCTGACCTGAGGAGAAAAAGAGACTCACTTGTTTGTTTTGCCACAGACCCTGTTAAGTTTTTTGGTCTATTAGGGAGTGGCATAGTTCACATTCGACCGTGAGTTCTGTCTCCTCATGATAGATCCTAGAAAGTCTCCGAACGGTGAGACAACATGGTCACAATTACATGACCCATTAACATTGAACATGTTTGTCCAGTTGATAATACAGCATTGTTACAGTGTTATATGTAACTTTTAAAGTTCTCATCCAAACAATATCAACCAGTTAACGGTATCACTTTAATGAAAACTACAATTTTGTGAAAACTATCAATTCCAATAGAAATAAAAAACCAGAGACAGCTAGCTAATATACAACCATTGATGTGCACAGTTGTCTCTGATGTAGTAAGCATGCATTTTTCTTCTGTAAATTTACCTGACCACCGGACTTGCCACGGCCATACTGCCTGCCCTCTTTGAAACCAGCGTCCCAGTCAGTTCTGATGATGCGGTCATCCAGACGTGTCCCGTTGACAAACCTCATAGCATTTTCTGCATCTGTACGCGTGTAGTACCTGGCACAGGGGTTAAGGTGCTCTAGTGGTCAATGTGCCGGTTTCCAGGAACACAGATTAAGCCTACTATTGGACTAAAATGGACTTCCAATGGTCAATCTCCACCGAGTGTGATTTTTAGACTAGGACTAGGCTTAATCTGGGTCCTTTTTAGTGTAGGACTAGTTTTAATCTGGATCCTTTTTAGTCTAGGACTAGTTTTAATCTGGATCCGGGAGCCCTAAGTGTATGGGTATAGGATTAAATGTTGAACCAAAACACAACATCCACAAGTAAAAAAAAAAAGGATACTCGACGAAGCAGAAGCCGCACGCCGTCTTCTTCACCTTATCCAGGCCGATGATGATTCTCTTTACATCCCCACTCTTGGAGAAGAGCTCGTACACTTGTTCTTCTGTGGTGTAAAAGGACAGGTTGCCCACGTAGAGTGTGTTAGCCTGTTTCAGAAGTTTCTCTTGCTCATATCGATTGCCCTGGAGAATGGAGAGGGGAGAACATCTTTAGAAGAGTCTAGTAACTGCACAGCCAGGGAGCCAAATACACTAACTAACATTAGCTGTTAGTATTATTCACAACTCATTTACACTGACATGGGTAATGCTGTTGCAACATGGTCTCAGAGCATTTCTTATTATTCTGTAGGTAAATTCGTGGCACTACATTTCGTATGATATATTACGTTTCATATGGTATGTTTTAATTTGTGGATCTCCATCATCCATTTGTATGATATGTTTCGAATTGAAATTCATACAATATGTTACGATTTTGCAAACGGGTCAGGGGTTAAGGTTTGGGTTAGTGGAAGGATTAGCTAACGTTCTAAATTGCTAAAAAGTAGTAAGTAGTTGCAAAGTTGCTAATTAACTAAAATGTTAAAGTTGTCCGTGATGAGATTCGAACACACAACCTTTGGGTTGTTAGACGTTTGCAGTATAATATACGTTTTTAAGTAAGATTCCGTCTTTATGTAACCATACCAAACATAAGATATCATACTAATTTCAACATCTCGGATTTACGTTTACTATGTTATGTCTAGTCTCTTAGACCAGTCTGATTAGAGGTCAGTTTGATTTGTTCTGTAAACTGTAACTAATTACAGGTTAGTCACTATGAAAACACTCTTTGACCCATTCCTAGGAGGCAAACATCCTTAAATATAATATCCATGTTTTGAAAGACACAGGTAAATCATTAACAACGTTTGGCTGAAATAAAAGACAGCACGTTGCAAGCTACCGTTCGCTTGATAGCGCGCTATAACACACAAAAGATAGCTAACGTTAGCTAGCAAAACTATTCTACTAATTGATTCCCGATCGATTTTAACCATTCCTTACCTTAAAATGTTGGTCTCTGTATTGGCTTACGTCAACATAGGAGTCGCTTAATAGCGCATTCAATTTAATAGACATTATGTCGCTTTAAAGATGAAACGGAGAAATATGTTTCTTACACCAGCGTCTCATCAGCAACACTAAAAAGTACTTCCAGGTCACGGAATGTAGAAATATTCAAAATAAAAGTCCCCCACGTAATAGTATATATGAACAAGTATTCTTTAAACATTAACAGTGATTCATATTTGTTCATATTTAATTGACATTTACATTAAATTTGGTTTTTAAAACAAGTTCCAAGGTCAAATAAATGTATCCAATGCAATACACTACATGAAATACATATTGTCTTATAGAGAGAAAACTATTCTAGGTGCTAAAGTAAAAGTGGGGTTGTAATTACTCACTAGGATCTGTAAAATCTATGAATGGTGTTATTTCATGGGGGACTGAGGTCTGTATACCCAGAAACACTTTATACTCAACCCATCCTCATGTAGCTCAGTTGGTAGAGCATGGCCCTTGCAATGCCAGGGTTTTGGATTCGATTCCCACGGGGGGCCAGTATGGAGAAAAAAAATGTATGCACTCGCTAACTCTGGATAAGAGCGTCTGCTAAATGACAAAAATCTAAATCTAATTACATTGGCCACAATGCAATACACTGTATTTGAAAGCCCAAATACATTTTGGGCTATATATAAAAAGTTGATTACCTGTGTTGTGAAATGTGGGTCTGAAATTTCATCAAATGTGTCAGTTAATTCACGGTCCAACACAGTGGTTCTCAACCATGGGTACTAGGACCCCTCAGGGGACTTGGCCTATCCACTGGGGGGGGGGTGGGGGGGGGGGTGGGGGGGGGGGGGGGGGGGGGGGGGGGGGGGGGGGGGGGGGGGGGGGGGGGGGGGGGGGGTGGGGGGGGGGGGGGGGGGGGGGGGGGGGGGGGGGGGGGGGGGGGGGGTACTTGAGAAGACCAATGAGACCAAAGGCTTACTGGTAAAATGCACAAAAGGGGGTACTTCAGGCAGAGCTAAATTCAGTTGGTGGTACAGTAAGCGAAAAGGTTGTGAACCACCTGGTCTAACACACACTATGATACAATTCAGTCATTTCAATCACTCATAGAATAAATCCATTAAATGAGTGTGGGCACCGATAATGAAATCTAAATCGATATCAGTTGCATTTTTGTTCGATTCAATATTGATATCAAATCGGTTTGTAGAAAATCCAATGCAACTGTGTGAATGTTCATGTTTCTGTGAAGTCCAGACAACTGTTCGCAGATTATTTTAATTTGTCAAACGGCAGCCAAGCATCGATCATCATGTAACCAGAAGAAGACCCTCGATATTTATTTGAACGGAGCATCAAGCTCATCACCTTGCACTTTCACCACCCTGTGAAGTTCATCATAGCTTATTTAATCTGTAGCCTAATAAACATTGTGCTTTCCTGAGTCGAAGTGGGAGGACCACACATCATGTCATCGCGTGACTCCAGTTTTCGATATGATGGTTATTATATCAATTTTGCACATAAAAGCGTTTCCACTGCCATGTCTCGCATAATTAATTTTACAGACACTAAAAATATTGCTGGGTATTTAGACCTCCGTCCCCCATGAAATAACACCATATATAGATTCTACAGACCCTACTGATTATTCCCAACCCCACTTTTACCTTGGCACATTGAATCGTTTTTTTTTCCTAGAGCCCAATATTGTGAACATACCAGTCTGAACATTGTATTTTTCCATAGTGGTCTTTAAAATGTTTTTTAGAAGCATATTTGTAATTGTTTCCATAAATTCCTTCTTGCATTTGCTTATAAGCACAATAAAAATGTCATTTCTTTTGAATGAGTTATCCACATTGCAATGTTTTGAAATACATGCTTTTATTTTGAAGGATTCGTCATTACCATACGAAAGTGACGTCATATTTTATGCTGCTGGCAGAATAGTTGTGTGTCTGTCTGATGTAACCTCATGTCTCAAAGTAGCGGTCATCTGAATCAACAAGGAAGTATGTGAGAAACTCTTCGACATTAATCTTAACTTTACCTGCGACATAGGTGACTCCTTACATCATATTATAATAAAGATAGTATTGATGTTTGCTCATAAACTAACGTATTTTTCGGAAGGTAGCTAGCTAGCTACTAGTAGCTAGCTAGCTAAGCTAGCGTTAGCTAACTCTGGGCAGGTGAAATAACATCAGCTGTCTGTTGTTTGTTTTACAGGTGATAACACAATTTATTTACTGTACGAGATGGCCATCCTTCGTATGTTGTTCTCTTTGCTGAACAATCCACGGGTCATTGAGAAACTAGCGGAGTCTCGTCCTATCCGACGTGCGGCACAGATCGCAGCTTTTGCGATCATCAAAGCGCAAATCGCTGGGAGGGGTGCAACAGCGAAGGTTCTGAAATCAGAGACACTACGCCAGGTTCGGCAAGAGGCAAACGGCCGGATTCCCCGAGACATTGGTGACATCGGGACCCGGTTCAGGAGAGTGAGGGAGACTTTTGTCAAGGAGGTGAAAGATGGCTTCAGAGACGCTCAGGGACAAATAAAGAAATGAAGAATTTAATGTGAAATAAAATTCCCGTGATTGAACTCCCACAGCAGTAGCCTATGTCTGTATGACAGACATTCAAAAATGTTACTGTTCATAACGAGACCGACATGACCTGTCCCACAACTGTCTAGGCCGACTACTGTTGCATCACTGAGCCAATCTTTTAATATATAGAAGGGAACACTAACTTACATGTCTCAAACATACTCAAGCTGTTGTCCCCCCCCCCCCCCCCAGTTTTATCATTGGAATGTGATACAAAACGAGGCAACGGTGAGCTTTAGGACCATGCAGATGCCTCCGAGCGGTCGGGTAGGCTGTTTGGAGCGTTTATCTGACTGGATAATTTTTTTTTGTTATGCCCCTGTAATGAATGTTGGGGTTTGTGGTGGATTAGCCTACTGTAACACGTCTGGGTTTGTGGTGGATTAGCCTACTGTAACACGTCTGGGTTTGTGGTGGATTAGCCTACTGTAACACGTCTGCATGCTGGAGACATGTTCGTTGCAATCTACACAGTAGTCTTTATTCAGGAGTTGGTGTTTGTAGATATGGAATTGTCTACCTGATTTGACATGCAGATTACCACCATATAGAATGTTTGCTGTAATGCAGCCCCTCCCCATGACAGTTCCCATGACATTTTATGACTTGAGGTGTCTGAAGGTTTGGATTGACCTCACCTATTGGCCAATTCTTAGTGTGTGTTTTAAGTTATATTTTAAATGAAATGTAATGTATTTGACCAATAAAGGATATTCAGATGAAAAATGACTAGACCACACAAAAGGTTTAGGGCTCTATTCAATCAATCCGTATTGCAGAAATTCTGCCCTAAAGTCCAATTGAAATTCCAAGGCAATGTTACCGCATTGGCGGAGACTGCATTCACGGTAAACGCTGCATGTCGGCTCAATCGGAAATTACCTTTCCATTTCTATCACGAAATCTGTAACGCTTCAGTGCTATTACATTTACATTTACGTCATTTAGCAGACGCTCTTATCCAGAGCGACTTACAGTTAGTGAATACATATATATATATATATATATATTTTTTTTTTCCATACTGGCCCCCCGTGGGAATCAAACCCACAACCCTGGCGTTGCAAATGCCATGCTCTATCAACTGAGCTACATCCCTGCCGGCCATTCCCTCCCCTACCCTGGACGACGCTGGGCCAATTGTGCGCTGCCCATGAGTCTCCCGGTCGCGGCCGGCTGCGACAGAGCCTGGATTCGAACCACTCAGGAGTTATGGATTGAATAGAGCCCTTAATCGCTGACACCAGCATGTGTTTTACACCTGGGGAGCAAGCTGACTGATAGGTTAGGCAGTATGCCCTATCTCTTGAAATAAGCATCTTAACAACACTGATATTGTGGGTAGAATACAGTTAGGACTGGGCTATGGTAGCTACTAGCCAGTACAAAAGTAATTGGAAAAGGTATTTGCCTTTTTGCTATGGCTAAGAGGTAGCATTGTGTTGATTACTGTGTAGACATGAACCTCAACTCACCTTGCATGTTTAAAGTTCACTATTTCACTTTATCATAGAGGTTGGCCCATAAAGAGGCTATGATAACTGCCCTTAGTTCTGAACCTTGAGTGATCAGAGCCATAAGACTGTAAACCCCATGAACTCCTCTAAGAACTTCCATTCAAACTGCAGTTACAGCAAAGAACGCGAGGACTTCAGTCCATGATTGTGTGCGAGTATATTTCATTGTAACCTTTCGGCTTTAACCAATCACCGTGGAGATTGTCACGTCCACCAAGAATGTATTGCACGGCCCTTGACACTGTAGATGGGCTGACTGACACAATGTACAGGTTACAGGTTCTCATTCAGAACCTACTACTACAGTAAAATGTTTCACAATGGACCACCAGCTTCCATATGCACATTTTTAATAAGAACAGCAGAGAATTCTTAAATAAGCAGTATGTAGCTATACTTCTGCAGACACACTGGCCTGGCAACTAAATATTAGTTACATGTTTTATCATTTCATTGAAGAAATTGCTATGACTTTGAAGGCAGGCGTTTGTTTCTGACAGAAATGAGTCAGTACTCAGTACATATACACTGATATGGTACCTGAGCTTCATATAAACGTATCTCTCATTGAAATAAACGTAAAAATCAAGCTGATATTCTGGACAGGAACACAAAATTGCAAAAGAGCAGTAAAAATAAAACAAAACACTGCGCTGTGCAGGAATCAAGAAGCACTTGATCAGAGTTGGGTAGAGTTCCATTCCTTATAATCACTATTGTTATAGATTATGGATCTTAGCTCATGTGTACAACATTGGAATGTAATATAAGAATTTAAACCTGACTGTAATTTTCAACATTCCACATTACTTCAAAATCACTCAGTTTCAAAAGCAAAAACAGGAATGGCTTGTTCAATGTTCTCTCCAAAAAGAATGAAAGTTCTGACCGATGCAAGTGCATATCAGGTGCAAGCAGGTTCCAATCCATAATATTTATCAGTAGGCTATAATTCGCATCATTCTTATCATAGAATTTGATTACCAGCCAAGCAAATTTAAACTTCTAGGCCTCTATTCAATCTGTATCGCTGAAGTGTTATGCAGCGTTTACCATGACTGCAGTCTCCGCTATCGCGGGAACATCGCTTTTACATTTCAGTAACGCTGAACTTCCGTGATACGGATTGAATCGAGCACCTAAATGCGGATAGTGAGCAAGTTGTCTTGGCTTAAATGTTTGTCTTTCCAGGATTTGGGGAGAACATATGAATAGAACAACCCTTTGACTCTTTTCAATCCATTTCACAACATACATCCTGTAGTTCAAGCAGTGCATATTCACTGATATGGCATTAGCTTATACAGTAGAGGCGGAATGTGCAAAACACGCCATATTCCCAGATGTGTTTTGTGCCCATAAGTAGTACTCAAAAGAGTCAGTGTAGGCAACATAAACGATGCGGAGAGAAGGACACTGCATAGTAAAGTATGTAACAGGTAAAAGCATATGCACTGATATGGCAGTTACAGTCAGTAAGCATCATAGCGATGAAGTCCCTTGTCATCTCTGGTTGGGAATGAGTTCATCTCCTGTGGCTCAACCAAAGAAAACATGCTCTTTTCCCCATTGACTGACAGGGCTCAATAAGCACCTTGACTCACTGACTCAACAACAGTGATCATAATTTAGACCCAAGTCAAATAGTATTTTCAACATGTTACCCTCCATCACAAATCCTAGTATCAACATATACAGTAGTTTAGTACAATCGTAAGCTATGAATCAGATACAGAGGAAGAGATGCGGACATGCACAGGGGTTAGGGTTGGGGCTGGAACATGGACAGGGGTTAGGGTTGGGTTAGGGTTAGGGTTGGAACATGCACAGGGGTTAGGGTTGGGGCTGGAACATGGACAGGGGTTAGGGTTGGGGCTGGAACATGCACAGGGGTTAGGGTTGGGGCTGGAACATGGACAGGGGTTAGGGTTGGGGCTGGAACATGGACAGGGGTTAGGGTTGGGTTAGGGTTGGAACATGCACAGGGGTTTGGGTTGGGGCTGGAACATGGACAGGGGTTAGGGTTGGGTTAGGGTTAGGGTTGGGTTAGGGTTAGGGCTGGAACATGGACAGGGGTTAGGGTTGGGGCTGGAACATGCACAGGGGTTAGGGTTGGGGCTGGAACCTAGATAGGGGTTAGGGTTGGGGCTGGAACATGCACAGGGGTTAGGGTTAGGGCTGGAACATGCACAGGGGTTAGGGTTGGGGCTGGAACCTAGATAGGGGTTTGGGTTGGGGCTGGAACATGGACAGTGGGCTGGGTTGGGTTAGGACATTTCTTCTTACACCCAGAGGAAGATGGAGCTCATCAGAGCCACCAGGAGTAGGGAGGACAGTGCTGCAGGACAAACACACATACTTCAGTACAACAGCTACTGTTCTTGAAGCATTACTGTCAGTAACATGAGTTAGATCAAAGTGTGTATGTGAGTTTGTGTACTGTACCTTTAGCAGAGGCGTTGCACTCCATGTTGGTAAGTGAGTCCATGTAGCCCTGTCCCAGCCACTGGTCGTAGGTCTTCCTCTCAGCCACTCCAATCATGCTGACAGTGGAGTCTTTGAAGATGAGGTCAGAGCCCTGGTACTTAGAGGAGTCAAACATCTTGAACCCTGAACCTGTGTCACTACTATAGTACTCCTGTAGGGAGATGAAGAGGAGAAAAGTCTATCAACTGCCACTTGGTTTTATCAGCATACAGTTCACCGTTTAATGTTCACTTTTTAAGGTGTGGGTAGAAGGGCTATTTATTTATTTATATTATGTTGTGCCACATGGGTACAATCAATCAACCAATCAACCAATCAATCAATCAATCAACCAATCAACCAATCAACAATCACTCAATCACTCAATCAATCACTCAATCAATCAACCAATCACTCGATCAATCACGCATTCAACCAATGGCCTGGTCAGTCTTACCTGTGCTTTGTCCAGCAGGCCGTAGAGGGCGTAGATGTTGGTGTCGGGCCGTACCATAACAGCGTGGGAGGGGACGCGGGCCAGGTTACAGTGGGCGTACTGGGTGACCTCTGCCCTGGAGCCATGGGGACACAGCAGCTGGAAGTCCTTAGACTGCAGGTCAATGGCCCACGACTCACCTGAGTTACCTAGAGGACAGAGAGATTTTTATTATTTTTTAAACTTATTTTAGTAAATACTTTCTTAACACTTATCTTTCTTAAATCTGCATTGTTGGTTAAGGGCTCGTAAGTAAGCATTTCACTGTAAGTTCTACACCTGTTGTATTAAGCGCGTGTGACAAATAACATTTGATTTGATTTGATTTGACATACACACAGAGATACATGGAGATAGATAATTTACCACAGAGATACATGAAGATACATAACTCTCCTAATTCACAGATACTGTATATGAAGTTATGCAGTCAAAGAGCAACGTGTCTGCAAGTTGTTAATGATTGGAAAACATTTCCACATCCTCTTGATAGGTTTATGGTTCCGGTAATGGGTTAATGGGTTTATGGTTCCGGTAGTGGGGTTATGGTGCAATGATAATAATGGTTGGTTTCCTGACCGGAGATGGTATGCAACACACGTGCACGCACACGCACACGCACACGCACACTTACCATCGGTGTTTTGGAAGACAGTGGTGTGTTTGATGAAGGACACCTCTCCAGCTCCCTTGGCCAAACACCTGATACAAATAGAGATAAATAGTAATGGGGTCTTTTTGTTGGCACTAACTCTGCCATGGTTCGTTGGACAAAGCCTATGGAGAAAATGAATGGCGTTTGTGTAGGGTTTTTGGATAAACACAGAAAATAAGGTCTGTGGCAAACACAGGCTTAGGAGATAAAAGGCTTCATAATTCATAAAGGTCATGCTAACTGACTGATATTATCTCATAGAACAAAATGTATAAGATGTCCTAAGCCTGTGTTAAGCTCAGACCTTATTTTCTGAACTTTTTCCAAAACCCTATTCTTTCCCCATTCATTTTTTTCGCATAGGAACGAAGCAGAGGTAAATCATTTCCTGGTTTTAGGACTACAAGCTGGCGAGCTCTATAAACAAACATGGAGGTCAACATTGGCCCTGATCCCATGTGGCTCAGTTGGTAGAGCATGGCGTTTGCAATGCCAGGGTTGTGGGTTCGATTCCCACGGGGGACCAGTACGGAAATGTATGCACTCACTACTGTAAGTTGCTTTGGATAAGAGCATCTGCTAAATTACTCAAATGTCAATGATGCTATCTCTCCCTAGTAAGTTCCCTCCTATCTACAATTACAACAAACCAGGGCCAATATACATAGTTTGACTATAACATTGTAAATGGTGTTATAACTACAATGGAATTGTCTTGGCATGTTATAAAACTCGAAATCTCTATGTCTAAGGGCTCTATTCAATCCCCTGAAGTTCACTTTTACAGTGTGATTGAAATTGAAAGGCAATGTTCCCTCTTTAGCAGAGAGACTGGATACAACGCTGCATATGTCGGCTAAATCAGAAATTACCTTTACATTTCTATTGCGGAATATGAAACGCTTTAGCTTTACAGATTGAATAGAGCCCTAAGTCTATGTCTCTAAGTCTGTAAATGTACCAGTAAGTTGTGAGATGTAGTGTACCTGAAAGCTCCTTCGTATCCATCATACAGGTCCTTGCCTTTCTCACACTTGTTCTGCCCACTGCTGTCCCCCACACACAGGTCACACAGGTTGCCAGGGAAACCAGGCTGATTGGCACCAGGGACACAACTGTTCTTAAAGAAACCTCCAGCGGCTGTGGAGGACAGGAGACAGTCAGAACTGCTGAGGCGAAAAATAAGATGAACTCTCACGCTCCCTCGCGCGTGCTCACAGGCACACACCCACGCTCACAGGCACACACCCACACCCACGCTCACAGGCCCACACCCACGCTCACAGGCCCACACCCACACCCACGCTCACAGGCCCACACCCACGCTCACAGGCCCAGGCCCACACCCACGCTCACAGGCCCACACCCACACCCACGCTTACAGGCCCACACCCACACCCACAGGCCCACACCCACGCTCACAGGCCCACACCCACACCCACGCTCACAGGCCCACACCCACACCCACGCTCACAGGCCCACACACACACACACACACACACACACACACACACACACACACACACACACACACACCCTGGTGTATTACCTTGTGGTATCTGACACTGAGCAGGTCTGATGAGGCCTTTCTCTATGAACAGGCCCATGGGGATGTTCCAGCCTGCTGTACGGCCGTAGCCAGTGTGACAGGAGCTCTTCCCCCTCAGGTTCTCCAGCGTGGTGATGTCACGGTTGGACTTCTTCACCACTGCCACAGCATAGTAGATACTGCCATCCCTGTCCCCTGGGAGAGAGAGGAGGGAGGAGAGGAGGGAGGAGAGAGGAGGAGGAGAGGAGGGAGGAGAGGAGGAGGAGAGAGGAGAGGAGGGAGGAGAGAGGAGGAGGAGAGGAGGGAGGAGAGGAGGAGGAGAGAGGAGAGGAGGGAGGAGAGGAGGAGGAGAGAGGAGGAGGAGAGGAGGGAGGAGAGGAGGGAGGAGAGAGGAGGAGGAGAGGAGGTTGGAGAGGAGGAGGAGAGAGGAGGGAGGAGAGGAGGAGGAGAGAGGAGGGAGGAGAGGAGGGAAGAGAGGAGGGAGGAGAGGAGGAGGAGAGGGAGGAGGGAGGAGAGAGGAGGAGGAGAGGAGGAGGAGAGGAGGGAAGAGAGGAGGGAAGAGAGGAGGGAAGAGAGGAGGAGGAGAGGAGGGAAGAGAGGAGGAGGAGAGAGGAGAAGGAGAGGAGGGAGGAGAGGAGGAGGAGAGAGGAGGAGGAGAGGAGGGAGGAGAGGAGGGAAGAGAGGAGGGAAGAGAGGAGGAGGAGAGAGGAGGGAGGAGAGGAGGGAAGAGAGGAGGAGGAGAGAGGAGGAGGAGAGGAGGAGGAGAGAGGAGGAGGAGAGGAGGGAGGAAAGGAGGGAAGAGAGGAGGGAAGAGAGGAGGAGGAGAGAGGAGGGAGGAGAGGAGGGAAGAGAGGAGGAGGAGAGAGGAAGGAGGAGAGGAGGGAAGAGAGGAGGAGGAGATAGGAGGGAGGAGAGGAGGGAGGAGAGGAGGGAAGAGAGGAGGAGGAGAGAGGAGGGAGGAGAGGAGGGAAGAGAGGAGGAGGAGAGAGGAGGGAAGAGAGGAGGGAAGAGAGGAGGAGGAGAGAGGAGGGAGGAGAGGAGGGAAGAGATGAGGGAAGAGAGGAGGAGGAGAGTGGAGGAGGAGAGGAGGGAAGAGAGGAGGAGGAGAGAGGAGGAAGAGAGGAGGAGGAGAGAGGAGGAGGAGAGGAGGGAGGAGAGAGGAGGAGGAGAGGAGGGAGGAGAGGAGGAGAGAGGAGGGAAGAGAGGAGGAGGAGAGAGGAGGGAGGAGAGGAGGGAAGAGAGGAGGAGGAGAGAGGATGAGGAGAGGAGGGAGGAGAGGAGGGAACAGAGGAGGGAAGAGAGGAGGAGGAGAGAGGAGGGAGGAGAGGAGGGAAGAGAGGAGGAGGAGAGAGGAGGGAGGAGAGGATGGAAGAGATGAGGGAAGAGAGGAGGAGGAGAGAGGAGGGAGGAGAGGAGGGAAGAGAGGAGGGAAGAGAGGAGGAGGAGAGAGGAGGAGGAGAGGAGGGAAGAGAGGAGGAGGAGAGAGGAGGGAAGAGAGGAGGAGGAGAGAGGAGGGAGGAGAGGAAAAGGAGAGAGGAGGGAGGAGAGGAGGAAGGAGAGGAGGAGGAGGGGAGGGAGGAGAGGAGGAGGAGAGAGGAGAGGAGGGAGGAGAGGAGGAGGAGAGAGGAGGAGGAGAGGAGGGAGGATAGGAGGAGGAGAGAGGAGGAGGAGGGAAGATAGGAGGGATGAGAGGAGGAGGAGAGAGGAGGGAAGAGAGGAGGAGGAGAGAGGAAAATTAGGTGGCGGCTTCAGTGTGCATCTATAGTTATTGTCCCAAAAGACAATTTGATTTGCCGCAAATCATCACATGATCAAACCCCACGGAAAGAACTTAAGGAAAACGTAGTTGGTCAGTTTCTGTTTGGTTGTATTGGTGGTAGAGGGATCCTACCTGTGTAGCTCTCCCCAGCAGCAGGCACCAGCCCGTAGCTTTTCCCTGCTGTGTAGATGTAACCTCCATCCAGGGTGATGGCATCTGCCTCTTTATTCTACGAACACACACAAGGGAAGATATGTTTCCTACACCCAAGTCTCTTTCAACAGCCGCTGTAGGAAGAGAGCCTTATGAGTCTGCCAGACTTGGGTTCACATAGTATTTTTATTTATTTATAATACTTTGAGAGTCGGATTGAGCCTCCTGGAATGGCAGATAGGCAGGGTTTGTAAGAGCTACATTAATAGTTATCTCATGAGAGACTTAAATAGCAGTCGAATGTAAATGCACCTGGATCTTCTTCATGCAGTCATCCACTGAGGATCCCATCACACACTGGATACTGGGGACCAGAGACTTGGCACTGAAGGCCTCTGCCATGTCTGCACACTTCTGCTGCTCACCGCTGGACAACACACACCAACGCAGGGACTGGGGCATCTCTGCACACACAGATAGAACCATAGTCAGTTATATAAACAAACATACACAGAGTGAGAGAAAGATAGAAAGAGAGGGGGGGGGGGGGGGTTAGAGAGAGAGAGAGAGGGGGGAGGGAGGGGGTAGAGGTAGAGGTAGAGAGAAAGAGAGAGAGAGAGAGAGAGAGAGAGAGAGAGAGAGAGAGAGAGAGAGAGAGAGAGAGAGAGAGAGAGAGAGAGAGAGAGAGAGAGGGGAGGGGTAGAGAGAGAGAGAGAGAGAGAGAGAGAGAGAGAGAGAGAGAGAGAGAGAGAGAGAGAGAGAGAGAGAGAGGGGGGGTAGAGAGAGAGAGAGAGAGAGACAGGGAGGAGTAGAGGTAGGAGAGAGGAGAGAGAGAGAGAGAGAGAGAGAGAGAGAGAGAGAGAGAGAGAGAGGGGGGGAATGGGGTAGAGGTATAGAGAGAGGGAGAGAGAGAGAGAGAGAGAGAGAGAGGAATGGGGTAGAGGTAGAGAGAGAGGGGGGGTAGAGGTACAGAGAGAGAGAGAGCGAGAGAGAGAGAGAGAGAGATAGGGAGGGGATAGAGGTAGAGAGAGAGAGAGGGGGAGGGGGTGAGAGAGAGAGAGAGAGAGAGAGAGAGAGAGAGAGAGAGAGAGAGAGAGAGAGAGAGAGAGGGAGGGGTAGAGGGAGAGAGAGAGAGAGGGGGAGGGGGGGGTAGAGAGAGAGAGGGGGAGGGGGTAGAGAGAGAGAGAGGGAGGGGGAGGGCGAGGGGGGTAGAGAGAGAGAGAGGGAGGGGTAGGGGGGTAGAGGTAGAGAGAGAGAGAGAGAGAGAGAGAGAGAGAGAGAGAGAGAGAGAGAGAGAGAGAGGGGGGGTAGAGGTAGAGAGAGAGAGGGAGGGGAGGGGGTACAGGTAGAGAGAGAGAGAGAGAGAGAGAGAGAGAGAGAGAGAGAGAGAGAGAGAGAGAGAGAGAGGGTAAAGGTAGAGAGAGAGAGTCCCCTAAGCAAGCTGGTCCTGGGTCTCTGTTCACAAACACAAACAGACCCCACAGAGCCCCAGGACAGCAACACAATTAGACCCAACCAAATCATGAGAAAACAAAAAGAGAATTACTTGACACATTGGAAAGAATTAACAAAAGAACAGAGCAAACTAGAATGCTATTTGGCCCTGAACAGAGAGTACACAGTGGCAGAATACCTGACTACTGTGACTGACCCAAACTTAAGGAAAGCTTTGACTATGTACAGACTCAGTGAGCATAGCCTTGCTATTGAGAAAGGCCGCCGAAGGCAGACCTGGCACACAAGAGAAGACAGGCTATGTGCACACTGCCCACAAAAGGAGGTGGAAACTGAGCTGCACTTCCTAACCTCCTGCCAAATGTATGTCCATATTAGAGACACATATTTCCCTCAGATTACACAGATCCACAAATAATTTGAAAGCAAACCCAATTTTGATAAACTCCCATATCTATTGGGTGAAATACCACAGTGTGCCAACACAGCAGCAAGATTTGTGACCTGTTGCAACAAGAAAAGGGCAACCAGTGAACAAATACCATTGTTAATACAACCCATATTTATGTTGATTTATTTTCCCTTTTGTACTTTCACCATTTGCACATAATATGACATTTGAATGTCTTTGTTCTTTTGGAACTTTTGTGAGTGTAATGTTTACTGTCAATTTTTATTGTTTATTTCACTTTTGTTTATTATCTACCTCACTTGCTTTGGCAATGTTAACATATGTTTCCCATGACAATAAAGACCTTAAATTGAATTGAGAGAGAGGCAGAGGTAGAGAGAAAGAGAGAGGTCTCACCCTCTGGGATACAGTCCATGGCTTTGAGAGTGCTGTGGTAGATGGAGCCCATCCACGCCTTAGGATCATCAGACTCCGCCCTCAGGAACTTTGTGGACGAATCACTGAACAGCAAATTGTCGCCGAACTCGCCCGGCTGAAAGATGGGGAAACCTGACTTCCTCTGAGGAAAAAAACACAACCAGGATTTATTCAAACTCAAAACCAGGGTGTCTTTGCCATAGTGAGAAACAGCGAAGTTGTCTTGAACACACTGGTCGGAGATTTCCGAGTTCCTAATTGTCTTGAACGCACCAATACTATACTATAACCCACAACACATTTAAAGCGGCAATCTGCAGTTGCTAGATCCATTTTTTTGACTTTAAATGAATAATATACAGTATATCCATTGATTGTTGAAGAATGTAATGTATTAATTATATATAGCTATATACTGTATATAACTAAGCCTCATGAGCTTAGTTAAACTGTTGTAACCCATCAAAACCTAAAATATAAACTTGTTTTACTCTTTTGTTTGTAAACAATGTAAATGTAAACAAACACTGTTAAAGACATGGTTAAAACTATAATGTTGATATCATGGATAGTCAGTCCTTGTATCCAGAGCACTGTCCATGAATTGGAGAGTGGTTACATGTCTCTAGCCCCATCCCTCGGCTGTTTACCAAATCAATGGCGGGGTGCCCACTTTATTATTGTTCGAACTGCAGATTGCCGCTTTAAGGCTGGGATGAAGAGTATTACCCACCATTCCTTCTGTCAGCATGTTGTAGACCACAGTGCCACTGATGTCAGATTTGACCACGATGCCCCTGGCTGGCACCCTGACCAGGTGGCACCGGCGGTGTTCTCTCACTGGGGCCCTGGTCCCATCTCTACACAACAGCTCGTAGTCTGAAGACTTCAGCTCTAAGGCCCAGGCAGGGTCACCGTGTCCTACAACCAGCAGGACAGACACCGGGTTACACAGTTATACATACACCAGCAGGGGGCAGAGGAGGGGGAGGGGAGGGGAGGGGGCAGA
The DNA here is from genome assembly GCA_036851935.1 of Coregonus suidteri. Classification (NCBI taxonomy): domain Eukaryota; kingdom Metazoa; phylum Chordata; class Actinopteri; order Salmoniformes; family Salmonidae; genus Coregonus; species Coregonus suidteri. Next base: position 7,871,357 of record CM072230.1, read on the forward strand.
GGAGGGGGAGGGCAGGGGGCAGAGGAGAGGGGGGGCAGGGCAGGGGGCAGGGGGGGGGGGGGGAGGGGAGGGGGCAGAAGAGGGTAGGGGCAGAGGAGGGGGAGGGGAGGGGGCAGAGGAGAGGGAGGGCATGGGGCAGAGGAGGGGGAGGGGAGGGGAAGGGGCAGAGGAGGGGGAGGGCAGGGGGCAGAGGAGAGGGAGGGCAGGGGGCAGGGGGGAAGGGTAGGGGGCAGAAGAGGGTAGGGGCAGAGGAGGGGGAGGGGAGGGGGCAGAGGAGAGGGAGGGCATGGGGCAGAGGAGGGGGAGGGCAGGGGGCAGTGGAGGGGGAGGGGGAGGGCAGGGGGAAGAGGAGGGGGAGGGCAGGGGGCAGAGGAGGTTAGGGGGCAGATGAGGGGGAGTGAGGGGGCAGAGGAGAGGGAGGGCAGGGGGCAGAGGAGGGGGAGGGGAGGGGGCAGAGGAGGGGGGGGCAGGGGGCAGAGGAGGGGGAGGGGGGAGGGCAGGGGGCAGAGGAGGGGGAGGGCAGGGGGCAGAGGAGGGGGAGGAGGGGATGGGGCAGAGGAGGGGGAGGGCAGGGGGCAGAGGAGGGGGAGGAGGGGATGGGGCAGAGGAGGGTAGGGCTGTTTGGTGCCAAAATAAGGTGACTCTTAAACAGGAACCTCTGTGCTGATGATATTGTTGTAAATTGTTAATTTGTAATTGGTGCTTC
>CM072230.1:7877062-7902062 GCA_036851935.1 Coregonus suidteri
CTTTTCTGCCTGTCAATGACAAATACCATTTCTGGAATCTTGTTATATTCGTTTTCAAAATAAAACATGATGTGAAGATCAGGCTACTAATAAAAGTGCACTATCATAACTAATACCCATGCTGTTGTCTTATTTATTGAGTCAGTATTCTCGTTTCGTTACCAGTGTTTCAATAGGGAGGTGTGATGTACTGCCAAATTCTCTAAAATGACGTTGGAATTGAACATTCAATTCCCTGGCAACAGCTCTGGTGGACATTCCTGCAGTCAGCATGAAAATTGCACGCACCCTCAAAACTTGAGACATCTGTGGCATTGTGTTGTATGACAAAACTGCACATTTTAGGGTGGCCTTTTATTGTCCCCAGCACAAGGTGCACCTATGTAATGATCATGCTGTTTAATCAGCTTTGTGATATGTCACCCCTGTCAGGTGGCTGGATTATCTTGGCAAATGAGAAATGCTCACTAACAGGGATGTAAACAAATTTGTACACATAATTTTAGAGAAATAAGCTTTTTATGCGTATGGAACATTTCTGGGATCTTTTATTTCAGCTCATGGAACATGGGACGAATACTTTACATGTTGCGTTTTTGTTCAGTATATATCAGAATCAAGGTGAACCATTGTAACCTGGCTTTCCTGGGCATTTAATAGTAGCTTTGAACAACTTGTTTTACTTATTGATTTGCAATTGGGGAACATACACTACATCACCAAAAGTACGTGGACACCCCTTCAAATTAGTGGATTCGGCTATTTCAGTCACACCCGTTGCTGACAGGTGTATAAAATTGAGCACACCGCCATGCAATCTCCATAGACAAACATTAGCAGTAGAATGGCTTTACTGAAGAAATCAGTGACTTTAAACATGGCACTGTCATAGGATGCCACCTTTCCAACAAGTCAGTTCGTCAAATTTCTGCCCTGCTAGAGCTGCCCCGGTCAACTGTAAGTGCTGTTATTGTGAAGTGGAAATGTCTAGGAGCAACAACGGCTCAGCCGCGAAGCGGTAGGCCACACAAGCTCACAGAACGGGACTGCCGAGTGCTGAAGCGCGTAGCATGTAAAAATCGTCTGTTCTCGGTTGCAACACTCACTACCAGAGTTCCAAACTATTGGAACGCTGACTGCGAGCCAGGCCTAATCGCCCAACATCAGTGCCTGACTGTAGTGATGCCATGTCATAGTATCGTGGGGACCAGGTTAGAGTTGATAGATAAGTGATTTGGGGCCATGGAGTCTACATTCCTTATGTCAAAGGAGATGACTGATGTTTATGATAGCATGATGGATGGACAGGATATACTGACTTGGGGCAAAGGGTAATAACATCAGAGAAAGAGAGTGCCCATGGAGGGTTACCAGATGTAGGTTAAGGAAATGATAACCAAGGGTATATAAGGGAGAGTGGATCTTTGTTAGAGTAGGTTGGAAACAGCAAAAGGCAAAGCTCTGGCTTTGTTGTATCTAACCCGGTACCGACTAATAAAACATTTGCATTAACTTTCTACAAAGTGTCTAAATATATTATTACATCCTTGATTACTGATAACCGAGAAACTCATCATAACGCCGACCTCACACACCTACGTGAGAATGCTATTCAATGACTACAGCTCAGCATTCAACACCAACGTGCCCTCAAAGTTCATCACTAAGCTAAGGACCCTGGGACTACACACCTCCCTCTGCAACTGGATCCTGGACTTTCTGACGGGCCGCCCCCAGGTGGTGAGGGTAGGTAACAACACATCTGCCACGCTGATCCTCAACACGGGCCTAGTCCCCTCCTGTACTCCCTGTTCACTCATGACTGCACGGCCAGGCACGACTCCAACACCATCATTAAGTTTGCAGACGACACAACAGTGGTAGGCCTGATCACCGACAACGATGGGACAGCCTATAGGGAGGAGGTCAGAGACCTGCCCGTGTGGTGCCAGGATAACAACCTCTCCCTCAACGTGATCAAGACAAAGGAGATGATTAAAGCCCCCATTCTCATCGACAGGGCTGTAGTGGAGCAGGTTGAGAGCTTCAAGTTCCTTGGTGTCCACATCACCAACAAACTATCATGGTCCAAACACACCAAGACAGTCGTGAAGAGGGCACGACAAAGCCTATTCCCCCTCAGGAGACTGAAAAGATTTGGCATAGGTCCTCAGATCCTCAAAAGGTTATACAGCTGCACCATCGACAGCATCCTGACTGGTTGCATCACCGCCTGGTATGGCAACTGCTCGGCCTCCGACCGCAAGGCACTACAGAGGGTAGTGCGTACGACCCAGTACATCACTGGGGTCAAGCTTCCTGCCATCCAGGACCTCTATACCAGGCGGTGTCAGAGGAAGGCCCTAAAAATTGTCAAAGACTCCAGCCACCCTAGTCATAGACTGTTCTCTCTGCTCCCGCATGGCAAGTGGTACCGGAGTGCCAAGTCTAGGTCCAAAAGGCTTCTTAACAGCTTCTACTCCCAAGCCATAAGACTCCTGAACAGCTAATCAAATGGCTACCCGGACTATTTGCATTGCCCCCCCCTCTCTGTTTATTAGTTATGCATAGTCACTTTAATAACTCTACCTACCAATACATATTACCTCAATCACCTCGACTAACCTTTGCCCCCGCACATTGACTCTGTACCGGTACCCCCCGTATATAGCCTCGCTACTGTTATTTTACTGCTGCTCTTTAATTATTTTTTATTTTCATTTTTTACTTATATATTTTTTACTCAACACTTCTTTTTCTTAAAACTGCATTGTTGGTTAAGAGCTTGTAAGTAAGCATTTCACTGTAAGGTCTACACCTGTTGTATTCGGCGCATGTGACAAATACAGTTTGATTTGATTTGATGTAGTGTACATATAATTCAGTACAGAGCTGATGTTCCCAACGTGGGGTCCTCGGTCCCTTCAGGGTCCATGGAGGAAGTCCAGGTGTTCTGCTGAACAAAAAGCTACTGAACATATGTTTTTACATGTCTCAGCATTCCTCTTGGTTGGAACGTCAAGTGACTGAACAGGACATACTTTACATTTTTTTACATTTGCATTTTAGTCATTTAGCAGACGCTCTTATCCAGAGCGGCTTACAGTTAGTGAGTGCATACATTTTTCATACTGCCCCCCCCCCCCCGTGGGAAACAAACCCACAACCCTGGCGTTGCAAGCGCCATGCTCTACCAACTGAGCACAATAGTAGATCTACTGTACATCATAAAACAATCTGATGCCTCCGGTCCGGTGGTGGTACTGCACACCATTATCTCTAAAATACCCCACTTATTGCCATCCACTTCCAGACACCTGTACATTATTGCCCCATAAAACATGACAGCTGTCTACAATAGGAAGTACATTTTGCTTAGTCTAGAGTTAGGACTTTGACATGCTGAAAGAATGTGTTTGTGCCAAGTTCCCATTGATCGAACACACTCTTGTTGTAGCCAATCACAGGGATCCATTCACTACTGGAAGATACACATCAGACATGTCCATGTCACACACTCACAACACAACAATAGATCTTCCCCAGGAGAACATTATAAAACAGTGGATAATATGCTTGAGCTAAATTAATTCCTAGAATATAATCAGCACATACTATGGTAAGTATTTTTTATCTACACCAAAGTAGACATGGAACATTTTTTCAGTGTTTTTGTTTTTAAGTGCACATGTAACTTTTTTGTTTTATTTTAATGTTTTGGGGATCCCGGAACTCTGAATTACAGTGACAAGTGTTTCTGTCTGAGTGGAATACTCTGGTTAAATCAATGACAAACAGGACACCATTAGCCTAAGAGTTTCAGTAAAGAGGCAGAGAGAGAAGTGTTGGGGAGTAGTGAACTACAAGTAGTTAAACTAGTAATTTAACTACATTTTGCAGTAGCTTGGTGGTAATTGAACTAAATTCAAATCTGGGTCGTGTTTTCAGTAGTTAATGACTTTTTTTCTCTCCATGTAGCGGTGTAGCTAACTACTCTACATACAACTTTTTTTTTTACAAAAATAAAATAAAATATGGGTGAAATAGTTCCTTTATTTTTCAGCATCAGAGCTGCCTAATTCTCACTTGAAACTGTTTTTGTGTTTAATAGGCTAAATCACACATTATGTTAACATCTGACTCCAGAGTGATCTGTTCTTGCAGTCATGTTTCTTAACTTTATAGTCTATTACATTTCAGATTGATACATGATAATTTTCCACAAAGTAGTTTGGATGTAGTGACCTACTTTTTCCAAAGTAACTTTAGTTCAGTAAACTATATTTTTCATAAGGGTAGCTTTAGTGTAGCTTAACTTCTTCCAGTGTGAAGTAATTGGTAGCTTGGTAAACTATATGTTCAGAGTAGCTTTCCCCGACACTGAGAGAGACATCTAGAAGGAAGAGAGCCACAGCACTATGACGTATGAGAAAGGCTTTATTAGCAGTTCTCCTCTTTATGACAAATTGAATGAATCAGGAAAGGGATTATTTACAGACTCGAATCCAAAAGTGAGATAGAAAGCTGTGGTGAGGTGGTGAAGAAGCAGAAGAAGAAGAAGCAGAAGAACTCTTATAGAAAACAATCATCTTTGTGGAAGCAGGAGGGAGGATTCCAGCAAGGCATCCTCCGAAGGACAGTTAAAGGCGTTGCGCTTCGGAGCGCGTTGTCAGATCTTTTCCCTTCAGATACGATCAACGGCCATGTCCACACACACTCTTGAGGACCGTCTACTCCAGTCTGTCTGTCTGTCCGGACGATCCCCTCGCGGAGCTTGAAGATATGACGTCACGATCCTTGGTGAACACAGATTCCTCTTTTTTTCCCACTTGTTTTTTTAATTTAATAAAGACTATTGCTTTTAAAAACCATGCACATCATCACATGAAAAAATAAAACTTGCAGGGAAGTGGACATGGAGAGGGGGAGAGGAGAACCAGCTGCCACCATGTTGATTACTTTACATTCCCATTGCTTCACCAACACAGTTTACACCCCAGCCAGTCAGTGGAGTTCAGAGTTAGGGTTTACATGTGTCCTGTTCCCAACCTTAACCCTTACAGAGGAACCTGTCTAAGGACCATAGGTCTCCTCTGCTCTACTGAATGCATAAGAAACTAATTGAAACAAATAGGTGTCGGTGAAAGTAAAGGAAAATATATTTATATATATATATATATTCATATTTATACGTTCAACATGGCAAAGAAAAGAATTCCCCATAGCTGTAAGAGTTTTTAAGTAAAGCTCAATATACACTTTTTATTATAACAAAATAGGCAGTAGACTGAGGGTTAAATATACGTTAAAATCTCAGTGTACAATAAATTCTTTCGGTTTTTGCTTTCTTCCTACTTCTACTACTAATACATGGACACCTGGAGTCAGTTTAAAAACAGCCGTTAATTTACTCTATTCCTGTTTAGGAAGTTAGTTAACCACCCAAAAGCTTATTGACAAGAATGTAATAGAATCCTCAGGGATCGTAGTGAGTGAAGGCGGCCATGATAAGAAACTGCCTTTTTTGTGCCAGAGTGAAGTCCACTCACCACTCACTAACCTTAGTTACCTCTGTGCAGTTTGAATAGACTAAACTAAACAGGTATGTATGGCTGTTAGGTGAGTAGAGACAAAGGACAACTAAAGAACAACAAAAAACATGACGAGGGAAAACAAGACGAGGGAAAAACATGACGAGGGAAAACATGACACATGACGAGGGAAAACATGACGAGGAAATTATCAGAATAGTCTGAAACATGCTCTTTTAAAGCTATAGCGTGCAAAGTTTTGCCTCATGTCATCTCCTTTACGAGCTCATACGTACATGAATGCATTTACTTTCAATAATATGAAGAAAAAACGAAAAAGAAATGATTTATTATTTCTATATATATATGCATCTAAATCATGTTCCTTAAACATTAAGGACTTGTACCATAAAAATCTCCCCATAAGATGCTGGTCAACAAAGCCCATACCTCCTTAGCAGGAGAAACATCCAGAGACAAGGACAGCCCAAGAAAACACCAGAGAGAGAGAGAGAGAGAGAGAGAGAGAGAGAGAGAGAGAGAGAGAGAGAGAGAGAGAGAGAGAGAGAGAGAGAGAGAGAGAGCGAGAGAGAGAGAGAGAGAGAGCGAGTGTGTGTGTGTGATAGAGAGAGAAAGCGTTAAATAATTGTGTGTGTGTGGGTCTATTCGTGATCAGATCCCCAGACACTAATGTTACGACACCAGCCAGTGTGACAGAGGGAAGCAGGTGTGTGTGTGTGTGTGTGTGTGTGTGTGTGTGTGTGTAAGGGAGGAGGGGGTCTAAGCTCAGGGCGTAAAATTAGACGTAAAATCAGAGAAGAAAACGAAGATGCAAAAATGTAAAAAGGGTAAAATCTCTTCTGTCTTCCTTTCACAACTTCTCCTTGGCAGGCACCCAGATGAAGGGTCCTGACTGCTCCTCGATGATCATCTTCACCGTGTTATAAATCTCCTCCAGAGAGTCCCCCTGGACTATAGCTGCAACAACACACAGAGACACAACACTACATGTAAAACATACTAAATATATATAGTATAGCTAGGACAGGCTTTCCCGTATTTTGCTCATTAGTTAATTCAGGGAACTGCAACATCAACTACTTGTCATGATGCAGAAACAGATGTAGTTTATTGAGCAGGTTGAGACTGTAGTGGTGTGGGGGGCTGGACTCACCAGTGAAGTGCTCAGTGAACTCCTGCTCCAGTTTCATGGCTCTGTCAAACGTCTTCCTCCCCTGGTCCTCTGTTAGCCTCTTATTCATCTCCCTAGAGATAGGGAGAGATAGCGAGAGAGAAAAATAGAGAGAGAATGAGAGTGAAAGAGAGAGGGAGAGAGATAGAGAGAGAGAGAGAAGAGAGTGAGTGAGAGAGAGCGAGATGGGGGGGGAGAGAGAGAGGAGAGAGATAGAGAGAGGGGGGGGAGACAGAGAGGGAGAGATAGAGAGAGAGAGAGGAGAGAGAGAGGGAGAGAGAGAGAGATGGAGAGGGGGAGAGAGAGAGAGAAAGAGAGCGTGCGAGAGAGGAGAGGGAGAGAGAGAAAGAGAGGGACAGAGAGAGACGAGAGAGTGAGTGAGAGGTGAGAGAGAGAAAGAGAGAGGGACAGAGAGAGACAGAGAGAGAGAGTGAGAGAGAGAGAGAGAGAGAGAGAGAGAGAGAGAGAGAGAGAGAGAGAGAGAGAGAGAGAGAGAGAGGAGAGACGAGAGAGAGAGAGAGAGAGAGAGAGAGAGAGAGAGAGAGAGAGAGAGTGTAATGATGTCATGTCATAGTATCGTGTGGACCAGGGGAGAGTTGGTAGATAAGTGGTTTTGTGTCACAGAGTCTGCATTCCTTATGTCAGAGTAGATTACTGATGTTGATCTTAGAATAATTGATGGACAGGATATAGTGACAGGGGTAAAGGTTAATAACATCAAAGAAAGAGAGTGCCCATGGAGGTTTACTAGATGTTCATGAAGAAACTTGTAACAGAGTGTATATAAGCAGAGGGATCTGTTTGTTCTGGAGTTGGAAGATGGCAGAGGCAGGGCCATGTCCTTCGTCTGTTATAACTAACCCTGGTACCATATTAAATATCTTATATGAACTCCCCATCAAAAGTGTCTAAGTATCTCATTACATTCCTAACCACTTGATACCCTAGAAACTCATCATAACAGATTGGCGTCTGAACAAACAGGATGCAGTTCACAGCCAAACAAACAGGTAAGCAGACTTTCATTTAGTTGATTATGTCAAATTCTGCTTATCTGTGGTAAGGCTTAGCTGTAACGGACTTTTAAAATGCTATATTTTAAAAGGGGGACGATGAGTGGTAAGAGATGTAAGGAGAAAGTCAATTGTAGTAATCTTGGATTACATTACGGGATAGAAGTAAGTTGAGGTATTATCAAATGTCATTTTAATTTCATTTATTATTTTGGTTAAGAAGTCAGAGCTGGACAGACTCTAGAAGGTGTGGTTAGGACTAGGTGTCGCTGGCTACCTCAATAGAGGGGACAGTAGCAGAGACAGATTTGTATATCTATTTGTCCCATCGGTAGGAGTGTTAAAAATCAGAGGAGGAAGATGGAACTGCCACTGTGGAGCATAGTTATTGTTTTTGTGTCTATGTCTGTGTGTCGTTGCAGCAGTGAATCTTGGCTTCCATATTGGTGCGATGCAAGAAGGACACACTACACAGAGCGATGTTGAATAGAAATTGGGAAGTATATTAGAAATTGTTAGTAAGGAATAATTGTTAATGATTATATGGATTTCTTGGATTAGAAATGTAATCTAGTGTGGTAAATACAGATGGTGTCTTGATGCATAGCAGGGATAATTTGGTCTAGAATGGTGTGAACCTAAACAAATAAAAGTAACAAACTATGAACCGGCTGAAGATGAATATCAGAGGCGTTGAAGATATGTTGTAAAGCACCACTTCTACATGCAACTGGTGTACAACAGCCAATCGAAGCTATCAACTGATTTTTTCTCATGTTTTTATCTCGAAGAAGTGGGAAAGGAGTCCACCATTGAGTGAGAATGGAGAAAGATATGTTCAAATGCAACATTTTTTTATGTTGTGGGCATAATGGTTGGCAAATGGACAAGACAATGAGGTTGTAGAAAAGGTGGTGAATCGAATGAGACATTGTAGTTGTGACATTGTCATGTGCAAGTCGTTTTGAAATATGAAGCCGTCTGAAGAACATAATGAAGAGACGCCAGAAGATTTAAGTGCCGGGAGGAAAAGGGGTTGCTTAGATGTGTTGATCATAAAATTGGGTTTATATAAAATTGCTAATTTGGGTAGTAGGTATATACACTGCTAAATTAATAGTATTAAGAATGCATTGAGATAATGATCTGTATTTATTATCAGGATGAGGAAAGTCAGAATATAATTATGGATGTTTATACTGTATGTTAATATAAGTGTACATTCTGAAAGGTGTAATGGGTGATAAAGTTGAGGGTTTTAATTTTCATTGATAAGAACCAAATTAATCAATATGGATTGTCATTTTAAATTTGGTTGAGTTAAGTAATTTGGTTTTGGGTTAAAATGTATAAGATGACTGAGTGATTTAAGTGAATCATTAGTAGGTATTAGTATAATTATTTTCAAAATGAAGGATATTGATTGTACAATTGAGAACTGTTTTATATAGAAATTATGGTTAAAACAGTGATACATTATGGTAATGTCTTAGGATACACTTATATGATTTATTTTTAGTAGACATTGTTGAATCATAATGTTTGACACATGGAAGTTAATGTGAGGATTATGTGAATGAAATCATGAATATGTTGTTTAATTGGGTTAACGTATTAACAGATTAGTCATTATATACATTTGAAGTATTGGGTGATATTGATATGGATGTTTAGAGTGGTAAATATCTATGTCGCTAGGCAATAACTTAAGTGGTTCCTATCACGGGGTTATGCTATTTTCATATGATCTGATTTTGATTGAATTCTTAAAGCATGAATAGTCTAGGGATGTACTGATTTAACAGGGAGTGAAAATAGAGTGTTATACTGTGTATCTATCTCAGGAATAATAGGAGAACAAAGTCAGAGTTTAACATTGTATCTATTAACAATCATGGGTTTTAAGCAATTGGGTCTGAGATGTCACTCGTTAGACTATGTAAGTGATAATCACATGTCATTGGATGCTATTATAGTAGATAAAGAGGGAATGTATGTGATTATATGGGGGATACATGTTGGCCATCAAGATTAGGAAGGTCTTGGGAATTTAACTAAATATATGGGAAATATTAGAGACATGCAGGAAGACATTAAGAGTAATTATTCTTAATATATACAGTGGGGGAAAAAAGTATTTAGTCAGCCACCAATTGTGCAAGTTCTCCCACTTAAAAAGATGAGAGAGGCCTGTAATTTCCATCATAGGTACACGTTAACTATGACAGACAAAATGAGAATTTCTTTCTCCAGAAAATCACATTGTAGGATTTTTAATGAATTTATTTGCAAATTATGGTGGAAAATAAGTATTTGGTCAATAACAAAAGTTTCTCAATACTTTGTTATATACCCTTTGTTGGCAATGACACAGGTCAAACGTTTTCTGTAAGTCTTCACAAGGTTTTCACACACTGTTGCTGGTATTTTGGCCCATTCCTCCATGCAGATCTCCTCTAGAGCAGTGATGTTTTGGGGCTGTCGCTGGGCAACACGGACTTTCAACTCCCTCCAAAGATTTTCTATGGGGTTGAGATCTGGAGACTGGCTAGGCCACTCCAGGACCTTGAAATGCTTCTTACGAAGCCACTCCTTCGTTGCCCGGGCGGTGTGTTTGGGATCATTGTCATGCTGAAAGACCCAGCCACGTTTCATCTTCAATGCCCTTGCTGATGGAAGGAGGTTTTCACTCAAAATCTCACGATACATGGCCCCATTCATTATTTCCTTTACACGGATCAGTCGTCCTGGTCCCTTTGCAGAAAAAACAGCCCCAAAGCATGATGTTTCCACCCCCATGCTTCACAGTAGGTACGGTGTTCTTTGGATGCAACTCAGCATTCTTTGTCCTCCAAACACGACGAGTTGAGTTTTTTACAAAAAGTTATATTTTGGTTTCATCTGACCATATGACATTCTCCCAATCCTCTTCTGGATCATCCAAATGCACTCTAGCAAACTTCAGACGGGCCTGGACATGTACGGGCTTAAGCAGGGGGACACGTCTGGCACTGCAGGATTTGAGTCCCTGGCAGCGTAGTGTGTTACTGATGGTAGGCTTTGTTACTTTGGTCCCAGCTCTCTGCAGGTCATTCACTAGGTCCCCCCGTGTGGTTCTGGGATTTTTGCTCACCGTTCTTGTGATCATTTTGACCCCACGGGGTGAGATCTTGCGTGGAGCCACAGATCGAGGGAGATTATCAGTGGTCTTGTATGTCTTCCATTTCCTAATAATTGCTCCCACAGTTGATTTCTTCAAACCAAGCTGCTTACCTATTGCAGATTCAGTCTTCCCAGCCTGGTGCAGGTCTACAATTTTGTTTCTGGTGTCCTTTGACAGCTCTTTGGTCTTGGCCATAGTGGAGTTTGGAGTGTGACTGTTTGAGGTTGTGGACAGGTGTCTTTTATACTGATAACAAGTTCAAACAGGTGCCATTAATACAGGTAACGAGTGGAGGACAGAGGAGCCTCTTAAAGAAGAAGTTACCGAGTTACAGAGCCAGAAATCTTGCTTGTTTGTAGGTGACCAAATACTTATTTTCCACCATAATTTGCAAATAAATTCATTAAAAATCCTACAATGTGATTTTCTGGAAAAAATTCTCAATTTGTCTGTCATAGTTGACGTGTACCTATGATGAAAATTACAGGCCTCTCTCATCTTTTTAAGTGGGAGAACTTGCACAATTGGTGGCTGACTAAATACTTTTTTTCCCCACTGTATTATCTTATCCCAGTTTAGAGTCCATTGATAATGTTGATTGAGAAATGGGGAATGTTAAGTTGGAAATGTATAAGGTGGATTTTAAGGTTTACAGGACTGAAAATGTGGAAAGAAGAATATCTCAGTTGATCAGATAGCGCCCCAAGTGACCAGTGAAAAGCTTGGGGTTCCTCTGACTGGACATGGATGACGAAGACGGACGTTTTTGTTATTTCTATATTCATGTGACCAGATTATAATATCCATGTAATTTAGCAAGTGTCATGGATCTTTGTATTTGTGGGGATGATGTCATGATGGTCACAATTTATTTCTATGGATGTTTTTCTTGATAGCATGTCTAAGATGATGGGTCAGTTATCTAGCATTGTTTAGGCTCTAGTCATATATATATATATATATATATATATATATATATACAGTGAGGGAAAAAAGTATTTGATCCCCTGCTGATTTTGTACGTGTGCCCACTGACAAAGAAATGATAAGTCTATAATTTTAATGGTAGGTTTATTTGAACAGTGAGAGACAGAATAACAACAAAAAAATCCAGAAAAACGCATGTCAAAAATGTTATAAATTGATTTGCATTTTAATGAGGGAAATAAGTATTTGACCCCCTCTCAATCAGAAAGATTTCTGGCTCCCAGGTGTCTTTTATACAGGTAACGAACTGAGATTAGGAGCACACTCTTAAAGGGAGTGCTCCTAATCTCAGTTTGTTACCTGTATAAAAGACACCTGTCCACAGAAGCAATCAATCAATCAGATTCCAAACTCTCCACCATGGCCAAGACCAAAGAGCTCTCCAAGGATGTCAGGGACAAGATTGTAGACCTACACAAGGCTGGAATGGGCTACAAGACCATCGCCAAGCAGCTTGGTGAGAAGGTGACAACAGTTGGCGTGATTATTCGCAAATGGAAGAAACACAAAAGAACTGTCAATCTCCCTCGGCCTGGGGCTCCATGCAAGATCTCACCTCGTGGAGTTGCAATGATCATGAGAATGGTGAGGAATCAGCCCAGAACTACACAGGAGGATCTTGTCAATGATCTCAAGGCAGCTGGGACCATAGTCACCAAGAAAACAATTGGTAACACACTACGCCGTGAAGGACTGAAATCCTGCAGCGCCCGCAAGGTCCCCCTGCTCAAGAAAGCACATATACAGGCCCGTCTGAAGTTTGCCAATGAACATCTGAATGATTCAGAGGAGAACTGGGTGAAAGTGTTGTGGTCAGATGAGACCAAAATCGAGCTCTTTGGCATCAACTCAACTCGCCGTGTTTGGAGGAGGAGGAATGCTGCCTATGACCCCAAGAACACCATCCCCACCGTCAAACATGGAGGTGGAAACATTGTGCTTTGGGGGTGTTTTTCTGCTAAGGGGACAGGACTACTTCACCGCATCAAAGGGACGATGGCCGGCGCCATGTACCATCAAATCTTGGGTGAGAACCTCCTTCCCTCAGCCAGGGCATTGAAAATGGGTCGTGGATGGGTATTCCAGCATGACAATGACCCAAAACACACGGCCAAGGCAACAAAGGAGTGGCTCAAGAAGAAGCTCATTAAGGTCCTGGAGGGGCCTAGCCAATCTCCAGACCTTAATCCCATAGAAAATCTGTGGAGGGAGCTGAAGGTTCGAGTTGCCAAACGTCAGGCTCAAAACCTTAATGACTTGGAGAAGATCTGCAAAGAGGAGTGGGACAAAATCCCTCCTGAGATGTGTGCAAACCTGGTGGCCAACTATAAGAAACGTCTGAACTCTGTGATTGCCAACAAGGGTTTTGCCACCAAGTACTAAGTCGTGTTTTGCAGAGGGGTCAAATACTTATTTCCCTCATTAAAATGCAAATCAATTTATAACATTTTTGACATGCGTTTTTCTGGATTTGTTTTGTTGTTATTCTGTCTCTCACTGTTCAAATAAACCTAGCATTAAAATTATAGACTGATCATGTCTTTGTCAGTGGGCAAACGTACAAAATCAGCAGGGGATCAAATACTTTTTTCCCTCACTGTATATATATATATATATACACAGCTGTGGAAAAAATTAAGAGACCACTGCACATTTTTCTTAAATCAGCTTCTCTACATGTATGACAGACAGCCATTCCATTCCAGTGTCTGTTGAATTCCAACACAGGCACACCTCATTCTAATGAATTAGGTACTGATTAGGTGATCACCTGAACCAAATCTTATTTAACGAGGAAAAGTATAAAAACCACTGCTGTGGTCATCACTATCCTCTTGCAATAGGACCAGCTGGATGGCAAAAACAGTGCTAATAGTACCTCAAAAGTAATATTAATCAAAAAATAACTATTGACCATGCCAAAAGAGTTGAAAAGGAAAGTTTTGAGTGAGGAAAAGAAGGGTTAAATTTTGGCTTTACTGGCAGAGGGATACAGTGAGTGTCAGGTTGCTTCCATCCTAAAAATTTCAAAGATGGTGGTTCATAAGAACAAGGTCAAGCAGCAGACATTGGGGACAACAAAGCTACAGACCGGCAGAGGGCGAAAACGACTCTCTACTGACCGGGATGACCTCCAACTCATTCGAATGTCACTCAACAACCGTAGGATGACATCAAGTGACCTACAAAAAGAATGGCAAACGGCAGCTGGGGTGAAGTGCACAGCGAGGACGGTTCGAAACAGGCTCCTAGGGGCAGGGCTGAAGTTGTGCAAAGCTAGAAAAAAGCCCTTCATCAATGATTAGCAAAGAAGAGCAAGGCTGAGGTTTGCAAAAGACCATAAGGATTGGACCGTAGAGGACTGGAGTAAGGTCATCTTCTCTGATGAGTCCAATTTTCAGCTTTGCCCAACACCTGGTCGTCTAATGGTTAGACAGAGACCTGGAGAGGCCTACAAGCCACAGTGTCTCGCACCCACTGTGAAATTTGGTGGAGGATCGGTGATGATCTGGGGGTGCTTCAGCAAGGCTGGAATCGGGCAGATTTGTCTTTGTGAAGGACGCATGAATCAAGCCATGTACAAGGTTGTCCTGAAAGAAAACTTGCTTCCTTTTGCTCTGACATTGTTCCCCAACTCTGAGGATTGGTTTTTCCAGCAGGACAATGTGCCATGCCACACAGCCAGGTCAATCAAGGTGTGGATGGAGGACCACCAGATCAAGACCCTGTCATGGCCAGCCCAATCTCCAGACCTAAACCCCATTGAAAACTTCTGGAATGTGATCAAGAGGAAGATGGATGGTCATAAGCCATCAAACAAAGCCGAGCTGCTTGAATTTTTGCGCCAGGCGTGGCATAAAGTCACCCAACATCAATGTGAAAGACTGGTGGAGAGCATGCCAAGACACATGAAAGCTGTGATTGAAAATCGTGGTTATTCCAGCAAAAATTGATTTCTGAACTCTTTCTAAGTTAAAACAATGAACATGAACTTATTTTCTTTGCATTATTCGAGGTCTGACAACACTGCATCTTTTTTTGTTATTTTGACCAGTTGTCATTTTCTGCAAATAAATGCTCTAAATGACAATATTTTTATTTGGAATTTGGGAGAAATGTTGTCAGTAGTTTATAGAATAAAACAAAACTGTTATTTTTTACCCAAACACATACCTATAAATAGTAAAACCAGAGAAACTGATAATTTTGCAGTTGTCTCTTAATTTTTTCCAGAGCTGTATATACGACTGATTGGGAATATTGTATTTTATATTAATTGTTGGGGGTTAAGTCATTTTACTTACCACAAAAGAAGAAAAAAAAAGTGGATTGTAATGATGTCATGTCATAGTATCGTGTGGACCAGGGGAGAGTTGGTAGATAAGTGGTTTTGTGTCACAGAGTCTGCATTCCTTATGTCAGAGTAGATTACTGATGTTGATCTTAGAATAATTGATGGACAGGAGATAGTGACAGGGGTAAAGGGTAATAACATCAAAGAAAGAGAGTGCCCATGGAGGTTTACTAGATGTTCATGAAGAAACTTGTAACAGAGTGTATATAAGCAGAGGGATCTGTTTGTTCTGGAGTTGGAAGATGGCAGAGGCAGGGCCATGTCCTTCTTCTGTTATAACTAACCCTGGTACCATATTAAATATCTTATATGAACAAAAGTGTCTAAGTATCTCATTACATTCCTAACCACTTGATACCCTAGAAACTCATCATAACAGAGAGAATGACTAAGACGTTAACCTATATACAGTATGTATTTATATATACACTAACCAGTGACTGTGAATAAAAACATAAAAACATATTCTGAGTCTGAACTCTTAATTCCCACCATCCCCTAGGGCAGAATACTTTGGCCTCTTAATTCCCACCATCCCCTAGGGCAGAAGCCTTTGGCCTCTTAATTCCCACCATCCCACAGGGCAGAAGACTTTGGCCTCTTAATTCCCACCATCCCCTAGGGCAGAATACTATGGCCTCTTAATTCCCACCATTCCATAGGGCAGAAGACTTCGGCCTCTTAATATGAAAATGAAATGTTGAACCAAAACAACTTACAGGATATTCTCCACAGACTTGGGCTTGATGAAAATAGCGATGGGGTAGAGCATGGTCGATTGCAATCGCTTGATGGCGTTGCCTGAAACATCCAGGATGCAATGCTTCCCCTGGACATAAAGAGAGAGAGAGAGTTAAGACATGTCATCACAACAAAGCCGTATGCTGACACTTCCTCCCCTTCTCTTCCTCTATTCCCCCTCTCCACCCCCACTCCTCCTCTCTTCCCCCTCACCTCCTCTATTCCCCCTCTCCTCCTCTCTTCCCCCTCTACTCCTCTCTTCCCCCTCTACTCCTCTCTTCCCCCTCACCTCCCCCTCTCCTCCTCTCTTCCCCCTCTCCTCCTCTTCTCTTCCCCCTCTCCTCCTCCACTCTTCCCCTCTCCTCCTCTTCTCTTCCCCCTCTCCTCCTATCTTCCCCCTCTCCTCCTCTCTTCCCCCTCTACTTATATCTTCCTTCTCTCTTCCCCCTCTACTTATATCTTCCTTCTCTCTTCCCCCTCTCCTACTCTCTTCCTCCTCTATTCCCCCTCTCCCCCTCTCTTCCCCTCTCCTCCTCTCTTCCCTCTTTTCCTATTTTCCCCCTCTCCTCCTCTCCTCTCCTCTTATCTTCCCCCTCTCCTCCTCTCTTCCTCCTCTCTTCCCCCTCTCATTCTCTCTTCCCCCTCTCCTCCTCTCTTCCCCTTCTCTTCCCCCTCTCCTTCCCCTCTCCTCTTCCTCCTCTCCTCCTCTCTCCCCCCTCTCATCCCCCTCTCCTCTTCCTCTCCCCCTCTCCTTCCCCTCTCCTCTTCCTCTCTTCCTCCTCTCTTCCCCCTCTTCTTCCCCTGTCCTCCTCTCCTCTCCTCTTCTCTTCCCCCTCTATTCCTCCTCTCTTTCTCCTCTTCTCTTCCCCCTCTCCTCTCTTCCTCCTCTCCTCTTCTCCTCTCCTCTTCCCCCTCTCCTCCTCTCTTTCCCCTCTCCTCTTCCCCTCTCCTCCTCTCTTCCCTCTCCTCCTCTCTTCCCCTTCTCCTCATCTCTTCCTCCTCTCATCTTCTCCCTCCTCTCTTTCCCCTCTCTTCCTCTCCTCTTTCCCCTCTCCTCCTCTCTTCTCTCTCCTCCTCTCTCCCTCTCCTCGTCTTTCCACCTCTCCTCCTCTCTTCCCTCTCCTCCTCTTTTCCCCCTCTCCTCCTCTCTTCCCTCTCCTCCTCTCTTCCCACTCCTCCACTCTTCCCTCTCCACCTCTTCTCTTCCCCCTCTCCTCCTCCTCTCTTCCCCTTCTCCTCCTCTCCTCTTCCCCCTCTCCTATTCTCTTCCCCATCTCCTCCTCTCTTCCCCCTCTCTTTCTCTCTTCCTCCTCTCCTCCCCCTCTCATCTATTCCCCCTCTTCTCCTCTCCTCCCCCTCTCCTCCTCTCTTCCCCCTCTCCTTCCCCTCTCCTATTCCTCTCTTCCTCCTCTCCTCCTCTCTTCCCCCTCTTCTTCCCCTCTCCTCTTCTCCTCTCCTCCTCTCTCCCCCCTCTCATCCCCCTCTCCTTCCCCTCTCCTCTTCTCCTCTCTTCCCCTTCTCCTCTTCCTCTCTTCCTCCTCTCCTCCTCTCTTCCCCCTCTTCTTCCCCTGTCCTCCTCTCCTCTCCTCTTCTCTTCCCCCTCTATTCCTCCTCTCTTCCCCCTCTCCTCCTCTCTTCCCCCTCTCCTCCTCTCTTTCTCCTCTTCTCTTCTCCCTCTCCTCTCTTCCTCCTCTCCTCTTCCCCCTCTCCTCCTCTCCTCTTCCCCTCTCCTCCTCTCTTCCCTCTCTTCCCCTTCTCCTCATCTCTTCCTCCTCCTCTCTTTCCCCTCTCCTCCTCTCCTCTTTCCCCTCTCCTCCTCTCTTCCCTCTCCTCCTCTCTCCCTCTCCTCATCTTTCCCCCTCTCCTCCTCTCTTCCTTCTCCCCCTCTCTTCCCTCTCCTCCTCTTTTCCCCCTCTCATCCTCTCTTCCCTCTCCTCCTCTCTTCCCACTCCTCCACTCTTCCCTCTCCTCCTCTCTTCCCCCTCTCCTCTTCCTCTCTTCCTCCTCTCTTCCCCCTCTTCTTCCCCTCTCCTCCTCTCCTCTCCTCTTCTCTTCCCCCTCTATTCCTCTTCTCTTCCCCCTCTTCTCCTCTCCTCCCCCTCTCCTCCTCTCTTCCCCCTCTCCTTCCCCTCTTCCTCCTCTCCTCCTCTCTTCCCCCTCTTCTTCCCCTCTCCTCCTCTCCTCTCCTCTTCTCTTCCCCCTCTATTCCTCCTCTCTTCCCCCTCTCCTCCTCTCTTCCCCCTCTCCTCTCCTCTTCCCCCTCTATTTCCCCTCTCCTCTTCCCTCTCCTCCTCTCTTCCCTCTCTTCCCTCTCCTCCTCTCTTCCCCTTCTCCTCATCTCTTCCTCCTCTCATCTTCCCCCTCCTCTCTTTCCCCTCTCCTCCTCTCCTCCCCCTCTCATCTATTCCCCCTCTTCTCTTCTCCTCTCCTCCCTCTCTCCTCCTCTCTTCCCTCTCTCCTCCCCCTCTCCTCTCCTCTTCTCTCCCCCCTCCTCCTCTCTTCCCCCTCTCCTCCTCCTCTCTTCCCCCTCTTCTCCTCCTCTCTTCCCTCTCCTCCTCCACTCTTCCCCCTCTTCTCTTCCCCCTCTCCTCCTCTCTTCCCCCTCTCTTCCCCCTCTCCTCCTCCTCTCTTCCCCCTCTCCTCCTCCTCTCTTCTCTCTCCTCCTCTCTTCCCCCTCTCCTCCTCCTCTTCCCCCTCTCCTCCTCCTCTCTTCCCCCTCTCCTCCTCCTCTCTTCCCCCTCTCTTCCTCCTCTCTTCCCCCTCTCCTCCTCCTCTCTTCCCTCTCCTCTTTTCACCTTCTCAGCGACCTCCCGTACAGACTGGACGCTGGTCCCATACAGGTGATTGTTGTACTGGCCCGCCTCGATGAACTTGTGGTCCTGGATGTCTTTCTCCATCTGCTCCCTGGACACCACAAAATGGTAGTCTCTGGCATCCACCTCGTAATCCCGCTTTGGTCTGGTCGTGTCTGAATAACCAGACGAAGACAACGGAAATGTATTTAGATTTGTTTTATATATTTAATTACCGACAGCCCTGGTAATCACACCTTTAGGTACAAGACGAGAACGGTCAACATAAAAACATCAAATTGTTTATGTAACAAAAACGTTGGTACTCACGTGGGACACAGGACCCAAATTTGTCGGGGAACTCTGAGATGAGGTCATCGTTGACGCGGTCTTTCATTGGCCCCAGGATGATGACGGGCCGTGTGTAGTTCACTGGACAGACACAAGAGGGATCGACTGTAACAACACTGCCCTTATAGAAGCATATTACAATAATTGACAGTGAGATAACTAACTTTAAGTGAGATAATAACTAAGATAACAAACTAAGATAACTAAGTGAGATAACCAACTAACTCTAATGGGGCATTGACAAGATACTGCTGCTGTGTCAGGTGATATGTGACAGAGATGATGATGTAAGCTGTGTCTTACCTTCCTGCTGTGTGACTGGCTCGTAGGACAGGACGTACTCCTCCTGGCCACCTTGATTGGACGGACAGAACAGGCGGCCATGTTTAGACGAACAGTGTCGGTGCAGTGTTCACTGTGATTAGGGTTAGGAGCCAGACTAGCTGTCGGCATGCTATGAGTGTGTGTGTGTGTGTGTGTGTGTTTGTCTATCAGTATTCTCCTGTTCCCTGTTGTAATCTATCAAATCAGTGTAGCAAGTGTGCATTTCAAAACGGAATCAACTTGATGACCCCCTTTGATCCCTCCAGCTGTTCAGAAAAACATTGAAAGAGTAGCTAATGCGCGTGCATTCCATAAAGCTTGTGAATATGTATAAGCAGATTTGCTTTTCCTAAAAAGGGTTGAATAGCAGTAGATTTAACAGCAGTAGATTTAATAGCAATAGATTTAATAGCAGTAGATTTAATAGCAATAGATTTAAGAGCAGTAGATTTAATAGCAGTAGATTTAATAGCAGTAGATTTAACAGCAGTAGATTTAATAGCAGTAGATTTAACAGCAGTAGATTTAATAGCAGTAGGATTAAGAGCAGTAGATTTAATAGCAGTAGATTTAACAGCAGTAGATTTAATAGCAGTAGATTTAATAGCAGTAGATTTAACAGCAGTAGATTTAACAGCAGTAGATTTAATAGCAGTAGAATTAAGAGCAGTAGATTTAATAGCAGTAGATTTAACAGCAGTAGTTTTAAGAGCAGTAGAGAGCAGTAGAGAGCAGAGCACACTATAGACTCTTTCTATGTTCTCACACAAACACAAACACACTGCTAAAGCTCCACATCGGTTTCATATCAGTCCAGTAAACCTCCTAACATGACTGCTATTTCAACATGCATCCCTGAAGGAAGTAGCTTGGGGACATGCATTGCTGAAGGAAGTAGCTTGGGGACATGCATCCCTGAAGGAAGTAGCTTGGGGACTCTTAACGTGTGACAGACCAAACACACACGGTACATAATAGAACACCAGCAGAAGCAGAGAAGATGACGACGGAGAAGTGAAAAACAACTAATTACAGAATAGAGCCAACGGTCGACAGAGGGGGGGATGGAGGGAGGGAAGGAGAGGCACACCAGGACTTACGGTAACTACTTTCACTATCGCTGGCGTTAGAGGTTACATGCTCTGAAAGTATAACAAAGGAATGTCAGCACCACAGATACACCCCTCCCACTGATGACGTCACAACATGAAGACACAGAGATACACACAGATACACCCCTCCCACTGATGACGTCACAACATGAAGACACAGAGATCTACACAGACACACCCCTCCCACTGATGACGTCACAACATGAAGACACAGAGATCTACACAGACACACCCCTCCCACTGATGACGTCACAACATGAAGACACAGAGATACACACAGACACACCCCTCCCACTGATGACGTCACAACATGAAGACACAGAGATACACACAGGATCACCAGGAGAGGGCAGTGCTAGGAACCCTAAGGAGACGGAGGTGTGAACTTTGTACATATTGTGCTTTCTAAAAACTCTATACCCTCTGAAGTTAGGTTTTGTGAAGGGCAGCATTATGTGAAAGGCATTATGACGGTATATCTGTGAGACCTTCCTCTTGCATCCTTACATTAGACCACGGTAGGTCCTGTCACATCAAGGTGCAGCTTTATACAATGTTAATGTGTGTTTTCATGCTGTTATTTCCAACACGGTGACCCTGCGGCCATTTTGGACCAAGTCTCTCTCTTGTAAAAGAGATTATATATCCCCTGAATAAATAAAGGTGAACTAAAAATATGTTTTTATTTAAATGATGGTTGAAATAGCACAACATCCAGGACTCCTGAAGGGTCTTAACACAGCCAAGGGGGGGGGGGGGGGGGTTTCAGACATAAATATATTCAACAGGAAAGGTCCCCTACACCAAGGTGATTCTGACAGTGATATGACACCTCTGTAACACACACAATCACTTGGGACCATCAGAGTCTATCTACTATGTCTATTAAATCCCCTAGATTATTCTAATTACTGTTTTCTCTACTGCAGTGGTTCCCAATCAGAGGTACTATGACCCCTGGGAGTACTTGGCCTATCCACATGGGGTACATGAGAAGACTCATGAGACCATAGGCCTACTGGTAAAATGCAAGAGGGGGTACTTCAGGGGTACTCCGGGAAGAGCAAAATTCGGTTGGTGGTACAGTAACCAAAAAAGGTTGAGAACCCCTGATCTACTGTATGTTGAGAACCACTGTTCTACTGTACGTTAAGAACCACCATTCTACTGTACGTTGAGAACCATTGTTCTACTGTACGTTGAGAACCACAGTTCTACTGTACGTTACGAACCACTGTTCTACTGTTCGTTGAGAACCACTTGTTCATTGAGAACCACTGTTCTACAGTTCGTTGAGAACCACTGTTCATTGAGAACCACTGTTCTACTGTTCGTTGAGAACCACCGTTCTACTGTATGTGTTTCTAAATGAGCCCGCCTCCATCTATGCTGAGTAAGGGGAAACGAACAGCAACACTAGGCCTACTCTCTAAAGGGGCCTTTACAGTGCAAAAGCAGCCTGCATGATCTGCCGTACAATACCCACCAATGAATCACCATTGATTAAAGTGACATCACCACACTGCATGATTCAGTGTGCTGATGATATTAGTATTGTTGTACTGTCTAGCTAACGACCCTGATGTCCTGCTGTTTGAACACAGTGTAAAATGCCTGACCACAGTGTACAGAGGCTGACGGGAAGACAATCTTTCAGATATATGAGTGTTGGTCTATGCATTGTTACGTGGATGCAATGTGTTTAGAGAAGGCACTGTTTGTGCTTTGAACAGAATAGAAGTACAAACACACTGTTGTGTATGTTAGTTAAACTAAGCCGACTGTCAAAACATTAAGAGGCTGGATGACTATGAAAGAGGTTTTAATGACTGTGAATGCATTGGATGACAAGTATTTCTGTTAATGTCCTAGTTAGGAGATGGATGACAATATTATATGACTGCGGGAGCCTGGGATGAGCTGCAGAGGGTTGGTTGTGTGACAGTGGAAAACCTTGTGTGACTTACTCAGTCCTTTGTCGTCAGGGTCCTGTGAAGCAGTCGTCAGAGAGCAAAGCAAAACAGGAGACACAACCACAAGAGAGACATTCATTACTGGAACACAACACGCTGTTCGACCGTTAGACACAACGACGCAGCACTGCACTGAACCCAAATGGTCAAACCAACCAACTGATAAATCAATGAGCAATGCTCAAAGCTACTGGAGCGGAGATGCAGGCCAAGGCCACAGAGGATTCCTGACGTAGAGCTATGGTTTAGAGTGGTGGTTGAGCAAAGTATGGTTAGAACTAGGGGCCCAGAGTTTTTCCTGGTGGTCATGGCCCTAGTTATTAAAGCCCAACGCTCTACCTTGGTACTAGGGTTACCTGCTGCAGGGCTAGTGGTTGTGTCTGGCGGTTCCTGTGCGTTCCTGTGCCTGAGGCTGCCCTGACCTACTGTTCTAGCGACCGTCCGTCTCTTTAACGCTTTACTTACGGTCAACATCGCTCGTTTCCTGCTCGCTGTGCTCCTTGCTCTTGTTGTAGAAAGGGAACTTTCGGGAAAAGAGGTTCTTTTTACGCTTGTCATTGAATGACTGCTGGGGAAGAGAGTGAGGGAGGGATGGAGGGATGGAGGATGGGACGGGGTAAAACAAAAAAGGGAAGGAGGGAGGGAGGTGTCTAATATTGGTGTGAACATAACAAACCCAGGACAGTTACCCACAACCCTCTGAGCTGGACTTGGCAGACATCTTAGTTTAAGTGCACACAACTGACAATCTGTTACCATGAAGCAGGAAGAAATTCTGACCTTTGAGTCCAGATTACTTTGACTTTTGAGTCAAGTTAACTCTATAGCTTCAGATTGGGGTAACTATGATCTGGATGAATTGAACTACAACAGAATAAGTGTTTTACACCGAGATGGCTACGGAGTCAGCTCAGTAAATGAAAAGGAATTATCAGACATCTGACCAAATAAATGACTAATTAATGAAAAGACATCCCATAGCCATACTGAATTAAAGCAGGAAGAAGGATTGGAGTGAGAAAGGTTCAAAACCTTCAACACTAGCCCAATACTGTGTCTAAGCATGCAAAGGAGCAAAGAAGGAAAGGAAGGAAGTATCATGCCCCTTGTATAAAGGAAGGAAGTATCATGCCCCTTGTATAAAGGAAGGAAGTATCATGCCCCTTGTATAAAGGAAGGAAGTACCATGCTCCTTGTATAAAGGAAGGAAGTATCATGCCCCTTGTATAAAGGAAGGAAGTATCATGCTCCTTGTATAAAGGAAGAAGTATCATGCCCCTTGTATAAAGCTTTTTTTAGACACTCATTTATAAAAACAAGATCCCTTACTCCATCACCATAACGGATCAATTGCTTCAGCTTCATGATTCAGATAGATTTAAGATACTGATCAACGCACAAAAAAAGCAAGAAGAAAAAAATATGAGGGAGGTGAGGTTGGATTGTATGCATGGAAAGTAGAAAGGAGAGAGAGGTGGTTGGTGAGAGTAGGTAGTGGAAGCAGTTTGACATCAATGGCAAACGTATATCAGCCCTCTGTCCTGCACAGGTCATGCAGTGGTCTGGGTGCCATGTTACGAAACACAGCTGCCTTCCACATGCACATTCTATCTATACAGGTCTGTGCAGATTCTCAAGGATTCTCAGAGTAGGAGTCCTAATCTAGGTCCACTCTGTAGCTCAGCTGGTAGAGCACGGCGCTTGTAACGCCAAGGTAGTGGGTTCGATCCCCGGGACCACCCCATACACAAAAAAAAAATGTATGCACGCACGACTGTAAGTCGCTTTGGATAAAAGCGTCTGCTAAATGGCATATTATTATTATTATTATTATTATCAGCTTCACTCTGTCCGTTTACTCTTTATTTAATACAAAACAGATCCTAGGTCAGTACTCCTACTCAAGAGATCCCAGGAACCACATCAACATGATATAACGATCTAATAATCCCGTATTCAAAAAAGAGTAGGAGTCCTAATCTAGGATCAGTTTAGCCTTTTAGATCATGATTATTAAGAGGTGAAACCTGATCCTTGATCAGAATTCCTACTCTGAGACGTACTGTGAATAAGGCCACTGATCAGATCTGTGTAGAATCTGTGCATGTGGATGAAACACACCACTGTGTCAACGCAGCACAGTTCTCCTCTGGGAGACTCAGTGAGTCAGGTGGGAAATATTCTTGAATGAATAACAAGAGTGTTGTCTCTCGCTGGGAGTGGTCATGGTAGACATGCTGTTAACTCTACAGCCTCTCACACACAGACAGCCTCAGATTAGTACAGTAAAGGTACATTCATTTTGGTCATGTGGAAACAGCTTCACAATATAATTATGGATAGAATGCTAACTTGAAATCTGTGTGGATCTCAAGTTAGCATTCCTGCCTAAAATACTATAAACAGCAAAAATATTGTATCCATATAAAATAAAGTCATAGGTCAGTGTATTGTTATGAAAACGTG
>CM072230.1:7907062-7917062 GCA_036851935.1 Coregonus suidteri
ATCGGAGGCATTCACCACATGAAGGATGTCTCCAAAGTGGAAGTTGAGCCCCTGGCTGGGCAGCCCCGAGTCCTTTGCCCTGTCATAGTCAAACAGAGCCCTGGAGGGAGAGAAACAACATTACATCATCAAACAGCGCCATGCAGACAACAACAACAATAGATGAGGGGTGGAACAGACGTCTTGTCAAACTGGGAGAGAGAAACAACATGACAAACTCAATGACATATCCTTCAGTAAAAATACGTTTCACATTATTGGGGAGCTGTTAGTCAAGGAGGAACCTTGTGTGAAGGAGAATTATTTCATGAGGCCCTGTAAGAAAAACAACAGCGTCAGGTGAGTGGAGGTCTTTTTAATATAAATACACAACACAAAAACACACAGGGAAGGCAAAGAGCGTTAGCATGATTTTCCACCTAAGATTGGTGTGTGATGACATTGTTTGACTGGTCCAAAAAGCCCATGTCAGAGTCTATAGCCACTCTATCTGTCCAGGAGAGACCGGAGAAGCATGATAAATATGGATGGACTGACTTCAGATACAGATCACAGGGACTGAGCACTGAGCAGGTGTTCCACATTAAAATAGATATGAGTGATTCCTGAATAGATGCCAAACATATGCAGCACGCAAAGCACAGCTCAGGAGAGCTTTAGCAACTGCATAACCTTGACATTGTGTGTGTGTGTGTGTGTGTGTGTGTGTGTGTGTGTGTGTGTGTGTGTGTGCGTGTGTGTGTGTGTGTGTGTGTGTGTGTGTGTGTGTGTGTGTGTGTGTGTGTCTGCCTGCTAAGGAACTGGAGCTGAAGTATCAGCCATCCCCTAGCATCCAGCCTGCCAGCCTTATCCCCATGTCTTTCCTTCATCAATAAAACAGGGCTGTACTGCCTTATCCCCATGTCTTTCCTTCTTCAATAAAACAGGGCTGTACTGCCTTATCCCCATGTCTTTCCTTCATCAATAAAACAGGGCTGTACTGCCTTATCCCCATGTATTTCCTTCATCAATAAAACAGGGCTGTACTGCCTTATCCCCATGTCTTTCCTTCATCAATAAAACAGGGCTGTACTGCCTTATCCCCATGTCTTTCCTTCATCAATAAAACAGGGCTGTACTGCCTTATCCCCATGTCTTTCCTTCTTCAATAAAAACAGGGCTGTACTGCCTTATCCCCATGTCTTTCCTTCATCAATAAAACAGGGCTGTACTGCCTTATCCCCATGTCTTTCCTTCATCAATAAAACAGGGCTGTACTGCCTTATCCCCATGTCTTTCCTTCATCAATAAAACAGGGCTGTACTGCCTTATCCCCATGTCTTTCCTTCATCAATAAAACAGGGCTGTACTGCCTTATCCCCATGTCTTTCCTTCATCAATAAAACAGGGCTGTACTGCCTTATCCCCATGTCTTTCCTTCATCAATAAAACAGGGCTGTACTGCCTTATCCCCATGTCTTTCCTTCATCAATAAAACCGGGCTGTACTGCCTTATCCCCATGTATTTCCTTCATCAATAAAACAGGGCTGTACTGCCTTATCCCCATGTCTTTCCTTCATCAATAAAACAGGGCTGTACTGCCTTATCCCCATGTCTTTCCTTCATCAATAAAACAGGGCTGTACTGCCTTATCCCCATGTCTTTCCTTCATCAATAAAACAGGGCTGTACTGCCTTATTCCCATGTCTTTCCTTCATCAATAAAACAGAGCTGTACTGCCTTATCCCCATGTATTTCCTTCATCAATAAAACAGGGCTGTACTGCCTTATCCCCATGTCTTTCCTTCATCAATAAAACAGGGCTGTACTGCCTTATCCCCATGTATTTCCTTCATCAATAAAACAGGGCTGTACTGCCTTAT
Organism: Coregonus suidteri; assembly: GCA_036851935.1. Lineage (NCBI taxonomy): Eukaryota > Metazoa > Chordata > Actinopteri > Salmoniformes > Salmonidae > Coregonus > Coregonus suidteri. Next base: position 7,908,926 of record CM072230.1, read on the forward strand.
CCCCATGTCTTTCCTTCATCAATAAAACAGGGCTGTACTGCCTTATCCCCATGTCTTTCCTTCATCAATAAAACAGGGCTGTACTGCCTTATCCCCATGTCTTTCCTTCATCAATAAAACAGGGCTGTACTGCCTTATCCCCATGTCTTTCCTTCATCAATAAAACAGGGCTGTACTGCCTTGTCCCCATGTCTTTCCTTCATCAATAAAACAGGGCTGTACTGCCTTATCCCCATGTCTTTCCTTCATCAATAAAACAGGGCTGTACTGCATTATCCCCATGTCTTTCCTTCATCAATAAAACAGGGCTGTACTGCCTTATCCCCATGTCTTTCCTTCATCAATAAAACCGGGCTGTACTGCCTTATCCCCATGTATTTCCTTCATCAATAAAACAGGGCTGTACTGCCATATCCCCATGTCTTTCCTTCATCAATAAAACAGGGCTGTACTGCCTTATCCCCATGTCTTTCCTTCATCAATAAAACAGGGCTGTACTGCCTTATCCCCATGTCTTTCCTTCATCAATAAAACAGGGCTGTACTGCCTTATCCCCATGTCTTTCCTTCATCAATAAAACAGGGCTGTACTGCCTTATCCCCATGTCTTTCCTTCATCAATAAAACAGGGCTGTACTGCCTTATCCCCATGTCTTTCCTTCATCAATAAAACAGGGCTGTACTGCCTTATCCCCATGTCTTTCCTTCATCAATAAAACAGGGCTGTACTGCCTTATCCCCATGTCTTTCCTTCTTCAATAAAACAGGGCTGTACTGCCTTATCCCCATGTCTTTCCTTCATCAATAAAACCGGGCTGTACTGCCTTATCCCCATGTATTTCCTTCATCAATAAAACAGGGCTGTACTGCCTTATCCCCATGTCTTTCCTTCATCAATAAAACAGGGCTGTACTGCAGCACTGGGACAGATAGAGCTGAGAAAGCTGGAATACTAGGAAAAACACCAGACAGTGTCTTGGTCAGAAAAATGTAAAGTCCACATACTGAAGGTACTGTAGAGAAAACAGAAGCCATCACACTTACTGTAGTGTACAGTGCCTTTCTAGTGTAATAATCGTAGTAACAGCAGCAATTAAATGATGGTATTTAAATGAAAGATGTCCATGAAAGGTGGTTACCTATGTTAAACAAATGAAATGAACGAGCATTGAGAACAATGATCAGCAATAACCTTAACTCTGTAATTACTCAGTAATGTGCCTGCCCATGTTACATAATGTTAATGTAGTCTGATAATCGGAACTTCTATGAAGCGCACCTTTTACTCGTATTGAGTGGTGGGGCCCCTCTTTCCTTTTACTCGTATTGAGTGGTGGGGCCCCTCTTTCCTTTTACTCGTATTGAGTGGTGGGGCCCCTCTTTCCTTTTACTCGTATTGGGTAGTGGGGCCCCTCTTTCCTTTTACTCGTATTGAGTGGTGGGGCCCCTCTTTCCTTTTACTCGTATTGAGTGGTGGGGCCCCTCTTTCCTTTTACTCGTATTGAGTGGTGGGGCCCCTCTTTCCTTTTACTCGTATTGAGTGGTGGGGCCCCTCTTTCCTTTTACTATTATTGAGTGGTGGGGCCCCTCTTTCCTTTTACTATTATTGAGTGGTGGGGCCCCTCTTTCCTTTTACTATTATTGAGTGGTGGGGCCCCTCTTTCCTTTTACTATTATTGAGTGGTGGGGCCCCTCTTTCCTTTTACTATTATTGAGTGGTGGGGCCCCTCTTTCCTTTTTACTATTATTGAGTGGTGGGGCCCCTCTTTCCTTTTACTATTATTGAGTGGTGGGGCCCCTCTTTCCTTTTACTCGTATTGAGTGGTGGGGCCCCTCTTTCCTTTTACTCGTATTGAGTGGTGGGGCCCCTCTTTCCTTTCAGTCGTATTGAGTGGTGGGGCCCCTCTTTCCTTTCAGTACTGAGCACAAACACTTACACTCTGTATGAAATAAATGTCTTGATACAGGTACCGTATTTTCCGCACTATAAGGCGCACTGGAGTATTAGCCGCAGCAGCTAAATTGAATGATGTGTACATATATAAGCCGCACAGGACTATAAGCCGCAGGTGTTTTAATGTTTAATTACCATATGTAAGGGTTCGTGCACAGAGGGGATTGTCGGGAAAGAGATGGCTGCTTGAAAACTTCCTTTGCACAAACTGTCTCGCTCTCGTTCTGTCTCTCGTTCTGTCTCTCGTACCACTCTCGGTTCCACTTTTACTTTTGCGCGCTACCTGTCTCACTCTTTTCCGGCCTCCAGCTTTTCCTGCTGGAGCCCGCCGCTTAAAGGTGGGGGGCGCGGACCGGTCATAGAGCCCATAGAGTTAAAGTTGGTGGACTGTAACCTGTAAAATCCATAGATTTAGGAGGTCTTCTAGTGGCCGTTAGCTGTAAAAATCCATAGATTAGCCGCACCGTTATATAAGCCGCAGGGTCGAAAAATGGCAAAAAAGGCGCGCTTATAGTCCGAAAATTACGGTACATACAGCAACACACACAGCCCCAGCTGACAGATAAAAAAACAGTCATAGTAAATGTCACTTCATATCATAAAAAAAAAAAAAACATAAAACATGCCATTGCAGGATTCTACAGGCCTTTCTCTGTTTGTGTTTTTAACGATCAATAAAATAAAAGAGTGTAAATCATTTTCTCTGTCTGCTATGAGGTCATCCACCTAGCCAGGCTGGCTTCCTGTGTGTTTCCATCTCTATTACAGGGAAGACTCCATCTTACTGTAGTGCAGCTGCCAATGCCAGAGCCAGGAGCATTAAAACATCATGGTTAAAAGCAGCTAATTGAAATGTGGGGTTTTCTGTTTTCTAGCCTTTCCTCCTCATCTGCTGTAATGAGATGGAAGGCAATACAGATGGAAGGCAATACAGATGGAAGGCAATACAGATGGAAGGCAATACAGATGGAAGGCAATACAGATGGAAGGCAATACAGATGGAAGGCAATACAGATGGAAGGAAATACAGATGGAAGGCAATACAGATGGAGGGCAATACAGATGGAGGGCAATACAGATGGAAGGCAATACAGATGGAGGGCAATACAGATGGAGGGCAATACAGATGGAAGGCAATACAGATGGAAGGCAATACAGATGGAAGGCAATACAGATGGAGGGCAATACAGATGGAAGGCAATACAGATGGAAGGCAATACAGATGGAAGGCAATACAGATGGAAGGCAATACAGATGGAAGGCAATACAGATGGAGGGCAATACAGATGGAAGGCAATACAGATGGAAGGCAATACAGATGGAAGGCAATACAGATGGAAGGCAATACAGATGGAAGGCAATACAGATGGAGGGCAATACAGATGGAGGGCAATACAGATGGAGGGCAATACAGATGGAAGGCAATACAGATGGAAGGCAATACAGATGGAAGGCAATACAGATGGAGGGCAATACAGATGGAAGGCAATACAGATGGAAGGCAATACAGATGGAAGGCAATACAGATGGAAGGCAATACAGATGGAAGGCAATACAGATGGAAGGCAATACAGATGGAAGGCAATACAGATGGAGGGCAATTTTGGCCCCCAACATTGGCCCCCTAGGTTGCGAACCACTGCCCTAGGGGATACTTTAGTGTAAGCTGTAGTTGTAGTTAAACGGATCACTGATTGAGCTATTCTAACGTGGAGGTGTTGTTAATTAAACCTACAGCTACTTAGAACCAAGGGTAGATGTTTCAGCAGTGGAACACTAGCCCATTCGTTGTGTTTCATCTGTTGTCTGTCTTTGCTGTGACTTTCCTACGTGCCATGGAGTGCTAATTTAATGCATGCAGTTCTAGAGGGCTGTAAAGAAAATAATTCTGCAAAGCTTGGATTTCCATAATGCAGTATATTTTCTGTTGCTGGAAGTATGTGTCAGCGCAAAGTAAGAAGGATGGTTTTAGGGACTGGTTTGAGTTTCAATCTCCTAAACATCCCCTAGCAGAGAGACTAATCCTGTTAGGGAGAGTGGGAATCAAACCACTGGGACTACATCCTTCTCCACACATCGCTCTATATCAGGCCTCTCCATCCCTGTTCCTGGTTCCTGTTCCTACCATCCAGTAGGTTTTTAGTCCAACCCTAAGCTAATCGAGTGGACCACTGCACCATCGAGAGCGTCCTGACCGATTGCAGCACGGCCTGGTACTGGAATTGCTCCACCCAGGACCGCAAGGCCCTCCAGTGGGTGGTGAAGACGGCCCAGTACATCACTGTGCTCCCCCCCCATCCAGGACATCTGCTCCCCACACACCCCAGCCACGAGCTGTTCACTCCCTTACCGTCAGGCAGACGCTATCGGAGCATGAGGTCTGATACCAACAGGCTCAGAGACACTTTCTATCTACAAGCCATCAGACTGCTGAACACTTGAACTGGTCTGACCACCTGCTCTGATTCTCCGCACCTTAGCACACATGCCCTCACTTCAGGGCGGTGACCAAGAACATGATGGTCACTCTGACAGAGCTCCATAGTTCCTCTGTGGAGATGGGAGAACCTTCCAGAAGGACAACCATCTCTGCAGCACTCCACCAATCAGGCCTTTATGGTAGAGTGGCCAGACAGATGCCACTCCTCAGTAAAAGGCACATGGCAGCCCGCTTGGAGTTTGTCAAAAGGCACCTAAAGGACTCTCAGACCATGAGAAACAAGATGCTGTGGGGGTGTTTTTCAGCGGCAGGGACTGGGAGACTAGTCAGGATCGAGGGAAAGATGAACAGAGCAATGTACAGAGAGATCCTTGAAGAAAACCTGCTCCAGAGCGCTTAGGACCTCAGACTGGGGTGAAGGTTCACCTTCCAACAGGACAACGACCCTAAGCACACAGCCAAGACAATACAGGAGTGGCTTCGGGACAAGTCTCTGAATGTCCTTGAGTGGCCCAGCCAGAGCCCGGACTTGAACCCGATCGAACTTCTCTGGAGAAACCTGGAAATAGCTGTGCAGCGACGCTCCCCATCCAACCTGACAGAGCTTGAGAAGATCTGCAGAGAAGAATGGGAGAAACTCCCCAAATACAGGTGTGCCAAGCTTGTAGCATCATACCCAAGAAGACTCGAGGCTGTAATCGCTGCCAAAGGTGCTTCAACAAAGTACTGAGTAAAGGATCTGAATACTTACGTAAATGTGATATTTCCGTTTTTTATTTTTAATACATTTGCAAACATTTCTAAAAACCTGTTTTTGCTTTGTCATTATGGGGTATTGTGTGTAGACTGATGAGGAAAAAAATCAATTTAATCGATCAATTCTAGAACAAGGCTGTAACGTAACAAAATGTGGAAAAAGTCAAGGGTTCTGAATACTTTCCGAATGCACTGTATATTTAGTCTAGGTATAATTTCACAAGCTCTGAATTCATTAGATTATTCCTGACTGTTTGAAATGCAGTGTATTTTACCTTTAATTGTACAACAAAGCTTATTTAGAGATTTTTTTATATATATATATTTTTAAACTACATTTGAAAAAAAATCTAGATCTGGTTTTTAGACCATATCGCCAGCCCTACAACACACACATCACAACTGCTGCTACCTGACTCTTATTATGAAGCAAAGCTACATACTGCTCAATTTAAACACTTGCCCCCCGATCCCCCCTTCCCTAAAACACTATAAATTGTGCCTTCCCGTATTACACTGATGCAAAAATGTTTATTCTACTCCACTGAGCCATTTACTTTATGTTAATATTCTTATATTTTATTATTTCTAATTGTTGTTTCATTGTTGAGAAGGAACCTGCAAGTAAGCATTTCGTTGGACGGTGTATACCACGTGTATCCTGTACACACAACTAATAAAACTAATAATTAGCTGGTTGATAAGCTGAATCAGGTTAGTTACAACTGCGGTTGGAGTGAAAACCTACAGGACGGTAGCTCTCCAGGAACATGGTTGGAGAGGCCTGGTGTAAACCTACAGGACGGTAGATCTCCAGGAACAGGGTTAGAGAGGCCTGGTGTAAACCTACAGGAGGTAGATCTCCAGGAACAGGGTTAGAGAGGCCTGGTGTAAACCTACAGGAGGTAGATCTCCAGGAACAGGGTTAGAGAGGCCTGGTGTAAAGCTACAGGACGGTAGATCTCCAGGAACAGGGTTGGAGAGGCCTGGTGTAAACCTACAGGAGGTAGCTCTCCAGGAACAGGGTTAGAGAGGCCTGGTGTAAACCTACAGGACGGTAGATCTCCAGGAACAGGGTTGGAGAGGCCTGGTGTAAACCTACAGGACGGTAGATCTACTGGGTGTAAACCTACAGGAGGTAGATCTCCAGGAACAGGGTTAGAGAGGCCTGGTGTAAACCTACAGGACGGTAGATCTCCAGGGGGTTGGAGAGGCCTGGTTGTAAACCTACAGGAGGTAGATCTCCAGGAACAGGGTTAGAGAGGCCTGGTGTAAACCTACAGGACGGTAGATCTCCAGGAACAGGGTTGGAGAGGGCCTGGTGTAAACCTACAGGAGGTAGCTCTCCAGGAACAGGGTTGGAGAGGCCTGGTGTAAACCTACAGGATCTCCAGGAACAGGGTTAGAGACCTGGTGTAAACCTACAGGACGGTAGATCTCCAGGAACAGGGTTGGAGAGGCCTGGTGTAAACCTACAGGACGGTAGATCTCCAGGAACAGGGTTGGAGAGGCCTGGTGTAAACCTACATTTACAACATTTTAGTCATTTACAGACGCTCTTATCCAGAGCGACTTACAGTTAGCACATACATTATTTTATCGAACCCACACCCTGGCGTTGCAAACATGCTCTACCAACTGAGCTACATCCCCTGCCGGCCATTCCCTCCCCTAACCTGGACGTGGCCAATTGTGCGCCACCCCATGGGTCTCCCGGTGAGGTAGATCTCCAGGAACAGGGTTAGAGAGGCCTGGTGTAAACCTACAGGACGGTAGATCTCCAGGAACAGGGTTAGAGAGGCCTGGTGTAAACCTACAGGACGGTAGATCTCCAGGAACAGGGTTGGAGAGGCCTGGTGTAAAAACCTACAGGACGGTAGATCTCCAGGAACAGGGTTGGAGAGGCCTGGTGTAAACCTACATTTACATTACATTTTAGTCATTTAGCAGACGCTCTTATCCAGAGCGACTTACAGTTAGCACATACATTATTTTATCGAACCCACAACCCTGGCGTTGCAAACGCCATGCTCTACCAACTGAGCTACATCCCCTGCCGGCCATTCCCTCCCCTAACCTGGACGACGCTGGGCCAATTGTGCGCCACCCCATGGGTCTCCCGGTGAGGTAGATCTCCAGGAACAGGGTTAGAGAGGCCTGGTGTAAACCTACAGGACGGTAGATCTCCAGGAACAGGGTTAGAGAGGCCTGGTGTAAACCTACAGGACGGTAGATCTCCAGGAACAGGGTTGGAGAGGCCTGGTGTAAACCTACAGGACGGTAGATCTCCAGGAACAGGGTTGGAGAGGCCTGGTGTAAACCTACATTTACATTACATTTTAGTCATTTAGCAGACGCTCTTATCCAGAGCGACTTACAGTTAGCACATACATTATTTTATCGAACCCACAACCCTGGCGTTGCAAACGCCATGCTCTACCAACTGAGCTACATCCCCTGCCGGCCATTCCCTCCCCTAACCTGGACGACGCTGGGCCAATTGTGCGCCACCCCATGGGTCTCCCGGTGAGGTAGATCTCCAGGAACAGGGTTAGAGAGGCCTGGTGTAAACCTACAGGACGGTAGATCTCCAGGAACAGGGTTAGAGAGGCCTGGTGTAAACCTACAGGAGGTAGATCTCCAGGAACAGGGTTGGAGAGGCCTGGTGTAAAGCTACAGGACAGTAGATCTCCAGGAACAGGGTTGGAGAGGCCTGGTGTAAACCTACAGGAGGTAGATCTCCAGGAACAGGGTTGGAGAGGCCTGGTGTAAAGCTACAGGACGGTAGATCTCCAGGAACAGGGTTAGAGAGGCCTGGTGTAAACCTACAGGACGGTAGATCTCCAGGAACAGGGTTGGAGAGGCCTGGTGTAAACCTACAGGAGGTAGATCTCCAGGAACAGGGTTGGAGAGGCCTGGTGTAAAGCTACAGGACGGTAGATCTCCAGGAACAGGGTTAGAGAGGCCTGGTGTAAAGCTACAGGAGGT
>CM072230.1:7922062-7932062 GCA_036851935.1 Coregonus suidteri
CTGGTTGAGAGAATACCAAGAGTGTGCAAAGCTGTCATCAAGGCAAAGGGTGGCTACTTTGAAGAATCTCAAATATAAAATATACTTTGATTTGTTTAACACTTTTTTGGTTACTACATGATTCCATATGTGTTATTTCATAGTTTTGATGTCTTCACTATTATTGTACAGTAGTAAATAGTAAAAATAAAGAAAAACCCTTGAATGAGTAGGTGTGTCCAAACTTTTGACTGGTACTGTATGTACAGACTCAGTGAGCATAGCCTTGCTATTGAGAGAGGCCGCCGTAGGCAGACCTGGCACTCAAGAGAAGACAAGATATGTGCACACTGCCCACAAAAAGGTGGAAACTGAGCCACACTTCCTAACCTCCTGCCAAATGTATGACCACATTAGAGACACATATTTCCCACAGATCACACCCACAAATAATTTGAAAACAAATCAAACATTTATAAACTCCCATATCTGTTAGGAAAAATATTTTTTGGAAGCCCTTTAAGTGCTTTTTATTTGTTTCTTCTCACTTTTGTTTATTGTTTCTTTCACTTGCTTTGGCAATGTAAACATAAGCTTCCCATGCCAATAAAGCCCCTTCTAATTGAATTGAGAAAGAGAGAGAGAGAGAGAGAGAGAGAGAGAGAGAGAGAGAGAGAGAGAGAGAGAGAGAGAGAGAGAGAGAGAGAGAGAGAGAGAGAGAGAGTCCTTGCGTCAACATGCCTGCTGTGCAGAGTAAAGATAAAGGGCTGATGAGTCTGTGTACCAGAGAGACTGGCTAAACCCTACCGGTGGAGGGAGGGAGGGAGGGAGGAAGGGGGAGGGAGGGAGGGAGGGAGGGAGAGAGGGAGGGAGGGAGGGAGGGAGATATATAGAGAGAGAGTCCTTGAAAGGGCACCTGGTTACATCTCTCTGGCTGCAACGTCTCCTCTGAGAAGATGAGAGGAGGACTACCAGTAGCTTTCACTCTGGTTAAGACTGATCTAAAATCAGTTATCCCATGCAGACATGTCTAGGAAAGAGTTCTACACTGATGTAGGGCTTGGTAGAACTAGTGTAACGCTCTGAGCCAATGAAAACCCATCTATAATAGATGATGACAAGCATCATTCTGCCTCCAGTTCATATAGGCCTTATAGAAGCCCTGCTTCAACCCTGGATGGCTTATAAAGGCTCCAATCAGAAGAGACATTCAACTCTTGTTGAATAATTCAGATGTTTTAGCCTACTTTGTACACTCTTAGACAAAAGGGTTCCAAAAGGATTCTGTGGCTGTCCCCATAGGAAGAACCCTTTTGGGTTCCATGTAGAACCCTCTGTGGAAAGGGTTCTACATGGAACCCAAACGGGTTCTACCTGGAACCAAAAGGCTTTTACCTGGAACCAAAAGGGGTTCTTCAAAGGTTTCTCCTATGGGGACAGCTGAAGAACCCTTTTTGGTTCAAGATAGCACCTTTTTTTCTAAGAGTGTAGTAATGCTCTTCTCACTTTTCCAACCCGTTGGCTTTAGCAGGGAAGAGGAGAGATGGAGGCTGAATGAGATGACCTTGAAGAAGCATGGCTGAGTCCTTTGTAGCTCAGTTGGTAGAGCATGGTGCTTGCAACGCTATGATAGTGGGTTCGATTCCCGGGACCACCCATATGTAAAATGTATTACAGGCATGACTGTAAGTCACTTTGGATAAAAGTGTCTGCTAAATGGCATATATTCTATATTATTTACTGTTTACCTCTGTCTGTAGGTTGCAAGGCTACAGACGCGGTCTAAACATGATCAGATATAGGCATTGTCAATTATCAGATATAATGTTGTCTCTATATTATCAGACACAGGTGTTTTTAGATTATTTTGAGGACACAGGTCCCTTGATGGTGGAATAAGGGTGTGACGGTGACATCACAAAGGAATGACAGAGGACTGAGGAAGGTCACATGTCCAGATGTTTTATAGCCATAATACACACAGAGTAAGAACAAGTGACAACAAATATTTAATCTCCAGTGCTACAAATCTATCACAGTGTCTAATTCCCTATCCGTCTCCAGTGCAGTAATCATTTAATCAACTGTCAAGAGAAACACTCTGGAGAATTAAAGCAACAGCAACATCAACAGCTACATCAACAGCAACATCAACATCAAGATACAGAGGCAGAAAAACAATCCAAAACACAGTACCTCCTAGATTATAGAAAAGGTCCACAGTGTACACCCACCCACCCACCATGGGGAACCAAACAGTTATATTAAAAAGTGAAACTAAGGCGAACACAATCCCCCCGTAAAACCCTCTTGAGGCAAAATTGAGCTTATGAAACAACAGACACAGAAAAACACCAGATGAGAGACAATTCTGATGAATTCCTGACAAGCCTTAAATAAGCCTTTTTTTTCTAAATAGAAAACTGCTGTGTGCTGAAGCATGTCTACTCTTTCTGGTCAGACAGATGTAGTGGCGGGCAGCAGGAAGGAGCTGAGCAGGGTACTTCCCTGCCTGTCTATGCTTCATCCTACCACCCATCCCTGAGCCATTACTGTACACACAATGTAATTAAGGCTGAGTAACCCAATTATACTGGAGCTCCACACACGCACGCACGCACGCACGCACGCACGCACGCACGCACGCACGCACGCACGCACGCACGCACGCACGCACGCACGCACGCACGCACGCACGCACGCACGCACGCACGCACGCACGCACGCACGCACGCACGCACGCACGCACGCACGCACGCACGCACGCACGCACGCACGCACGCACGCACGCACGCACGCACGCACGCACGCACGCACGCACGCACGCACGCACGCACGCACGCACACACACACACACACACACACACACACACACACACACACACACACACACACACACACACACACACACACACACACACACACACACACACACACAGTTGTATCTCTGAAAGACAAAGCTGTAACAACACGCTGTACTTACATAGTGCTCTGCTGAGGGGTAGCTTCTGACTGGGGAAAGGTTTTTCTCTCCGAGTTAGAGCCTGGTCTCTGCTCTCAAGAGTGTGTGTGTGTGTGTGTGTGTGTTAGTGACGGCGTGTGTGGTAGTGATGACGCGCTCTCTCTAGCGTCTGCTCCACGTTGGCTCCTGTGTGTGTGTGTGTGTGTGTGTGTGTGTGTGTGTAGAGATACTATGATCAGTCTATCCTCCGGCTGGTCTCAGCCAGAACAGAAACACAACAGATGCTAAAGCACTCTCCCTCCTCCTCTTTTTCTCCCACTCCACTCCTCCCTCCCTCCCTCCCACCCTCCCACCCTCCCACCCTCCCTCCCTCCCTCCCCACACCCTCTCTCCATCCTCCTCCATCGCTCCTGCGCTCACCCCTCCCCCTTGTTCAATGCAACTTGCTTCAGGGCTGACAGCCATAGCCCTCTGCCAGGCGCAACATGCACGCACACACACACTTTCTGCTCTGTGTAATGTAGCTTACACACATATACACAGGCTTCCTGAGCTGTATAATGCCAAGTACCCACACACCACTGCTGCCAAAGGCCTCGATATTATTATTAGACCATACTATTTTTCAGACGGTCATAATCTTTTCCCCCAGCCCATACATGCAGAGAAGACCCCTCACGCTTAACTGTGTCTAAGACACACACACACACACACACACACACACACACACACACACACACACACACACACACACACACACACACACAAATACACACACACCATGTCTAATTATGTTGAAGGGTAATGGTTGGTTCAGAGCCCAGCTCTGCCCCCTAAGCTCCTGCCCCAGTTTGTATCTGGCCCCGGTACACTGGCCCCACGCTGGCCCTGGTACACTGGCCCCGGTACACTGGCCCCACGCTGGCCCTGGTACACTGGCCCCGGTACACTGGCCCCACGCTGGCCCTGGTACACTTGCCCTGGTACACTGGCCCCACGCTGGCCCTGGTACACTGGCCCCACGCTGGCCCTGGTACACTGGCCCCGGTACACTGGCCCCGGTACACTGGCCCCGGTACACTGGCCCCGGTACACTTGCCCTGGTACACTGGCCCCACGCTGGCCCTGGTACACTGGCCCCACGCTGGCCCTGGTACACTGGCCCCATGCTGGCCCCGGTACACTGGCCCTGGTACACTGGCCCCACGCTGGCCCTGGTACACTGGTCCCGGTACACTGGCCCCGGTACACTGGCACCATGCTGTCAGCCTCCACCACCACACACAGATGGTTTTCTCTCTCTCCAATGCTGACACTGATATGCCAACGCTGCATCTTACAGTCAACACTATCACATTACATGGTTCCCAATAGTGATACAAGTCATGGGTGTAAGTAAGGAGTATTGAGAGTATTGCATTTGGTTTAGTTTGACACTAGCGCTGCTTGTTAGCACTGTCAGACTGGGTGCTGAGGAGAAACAGCAGCGCTGTGATAACACACTGCCCTTATAGACCACACCAGTGAGCCTGTATTGAGGCGCCAGTCATTCACAGTATTAACACAGCATTAACACAGCATTAACACAGCATTAACACAGTATTAACACAGTATTAACACAGTATTAACACAGTATTAACACAGCATTAACACAGCATTAACACAGTATTAACACAGTATTAACACAGCATTAACACAGCATTAACACAGTATTAACACAGTATTAACACAGCATTAACACAGCATTAACACAGTATTAACACAGCATTAACACAGCATTAACACAGCATTAACATCAGTCTCAACGTCAACAGTGAAGAGGCGACTCCGGGATGCTGACCTTCTAGGCAGAGACAAAAAGTCCAGTGTCTGTGTTCTTTTGCTCAGTCTGACATATGGCTTTTTCTTTGCAATTCTGCCTAGAAGGTCAGCATCCCTGAGTCGCCTCTTCACTGTTGACGTTGAGACTGGTGTTTTGCGGCTACTATTTAATGAAGCTGCCAGTTGAGGACCTGTGAGGCGTCTGTTTCTCAAACTAGACACTCTAATGTATTTGTCCTCTTGCTCAGTTGTGCACCGGGGCCTCCCACTCCTCTTTCTATTCTGGTTAGAGCCAGTTTGCGCTGTTCTGTGAAGGGAGTAGTACACAGCGTTGTATGAGATCTTCAGTTTCTTGGCAATTTCTCGCCTTCATTTCTCAGAACAAGAATAGACTGACGAGTTTCAGAAGAAAGTTATTTGTTTCTGGCCATTTTGAGCCTGTGATCGAACCCACAATTGCTGATACTCCAGATACTCAACTAGTCTCAAGAAGGCCAGTTTTATTGCTTCTTTAATCAGCACAACAGTTTTCATAATTGCAAAAGGGTTTTCTAATGATAAATTAGCCTTTTAAAATGATCGACTTGGATTAGCAAACACAACTTGCCATTGGAACACAGAACTGATGGTTGCTGATAATGGGCCTCTGTACGCCTATGTAGATATTTCACTAAAAATCAGCTACAATAGCCATTTACAACATGAACAATGTCTACACTGTATTTCTGATCAATTTGATGTTACTTTAATGGACAAAAAAATTGCTTTTCTTTCAAAACCAATTTTCTAAGTGACCCCAAACTTTTGAATGGTAGTGTATATAGGTAGGAGCTACCGAATGTCATTTTTGGTGAGGTTGGACATTTTACAAGTGAATGTGAATGAGAGACATTGTGCAAATGAACCAAGTTTTGACGCACGCTTGTCTAAAGGAAGAACAGTACTGGCTCTGGAGCAGTATGTATACACGCTGTGTCTGTGTGGAGTCTGGAGTCGCTAGGGCAACAGGCCTGCCTGTTCCGCTCGGAGAAGAGGGGGGAGGAGCAGACGGGCTGAAAACGAAGAGGAGAAACAACGCAAGGAAATCAAGGGCTTTGACTTCTCAACACGGCAGAAAGCTAACACAACACGATGCCCCGTCACCTTATTAATTCAGCCACTTACTTAGATAGAAAGTTAAACTTAGGGGTCGCGTTAACGCAGAATTCGTAATTTTTTACGAAGGAAAAAAAGATAAAAAGCATAAGAAATCTCTTGCTGCGTTTCGTAAACACAGATCTAAAATGCTTCTTATTGTAATTTCTGCTCGGCATCAGACTAATTTTGTGCTTCAGTTGCACTTATCCATTCGGATGAGAATTCACCAACAGGCATTCTATCAGTAGACAGCTTTTCTCGGGTACTTTTCTCGGTGTAGCCAACCTACTTTCCTCTGGTAAAATTCAAGATTCACTTAAAGCAAAACATTAGGAAATGAACATAAATGTTCTTTCTATGATAAACATCAGAAATATGATGTCCATGCATCATTTTTGCAAAAAATACCTTGCTTTTTCATACATGGTATACCGCCCAAGCCTAGTGACAGCCCCCTGGGCTCTGCCCCGGGAGAGGAGAGGAGAGGTGGCGACAGCCAGTGACTCAGACTAATGTCTACCAGGCTGATAATACACCTCCCAGCTCCTGCACAGTCCTGCACACACACACACACAAACACACACACACACACACACACACACACACACACACACACACACACACACACACACACACACACACACACACACACACACACACACACACACACACACACACACACACACACACACACACACACACACACACACACACACACACACACACACACACACACACACACACACACACACACTCCTATACAGGCTTCTATAGCAGGGAAGCAATGATACTGTATATAACCATAAAGCTGCCCTCTGAGAGAAAATCAACAGACTGCTAGAATACATACAGTCATCCATCAGGGGCAGAGAGGGAGACATGTCTTCCAGTACTGTAGCTTCCAACACAATAGGCAGTTAGATAGAGGGAGACATGTCTTCCACTACTGTAGTATCCAACACAACAGGCAGTTAGATAGAGGGAGACATGTCTTCCACTACTGTAGTATCCAACACAACAGGCAGTTAGATAGAGGGAGACATGTCTTCCACTACTGTAGCATCCAACACAACAGGCAGTTAGATAGAGGGAGACATGTCTTCCACTACTGTAGCATCCAACACAACAGGCAGTTAGATAGAGGGAGACATGTCTTCCACTACTGTAGCATCCAACACAACAGGCAGTTAGATAGAGAGAGACATGTCTTCCACTACTGTAGCATCCAACACAACAGGCAGTTAGATAGAGGGAGACATGTCTTCCACTACTGTAGCATCCAACACAACAGGCAGTTAGGCACATCTCAAGGTAGAACTCAGAAACAGGGAGATCTATAACCTGAGCAAGGCTATAGATAACTGTCTGGTGAGGACAGTATTATTGTGTTAGCGTTGGGTCGTTCCATGTCATTTCAACAAGCCATGGCACGATCGTCCTCCATAAAGTAGTCAATCACAACTGTTTCCCACTGATCTTTGTCGATAGCGCTATTAACTTCAGGGCAGCAATGCAACACTTTTTCAGTTCTTCATGATTTCTTTAGAAAAAAGCCGCGGAAGAAATGATTATCCACACATACTGAGCAGCTCATGTTATAGACAGAAGCATGCTACATAGCAGACCAATCCGAACTCATCTCTCGGCCCATCCATTATCTCAGACAATCATGGCTAGCTCGAAGGTTACTTTAACTAGGCTCGTAATTTAACAATTGTATTCGTATTTACAGATGGCATACAAGTTTGTTATTAAGGCACATGAAAGTTCACATGTTCCAGAAGGCATTTCTGCCAAAAAAACGCATTTTGATCAAACATAAAAAAATGCCGTTTAAATGCCTCATGTGAAGTAGTGACGTGCGACATACACCTAGCTTCTTGAAACGGGTCACATATACTGTAGGTACCATTGACTTGCTTTGGATTTGTGCCACAAATGCTAAAAAGTTGGCAACATCAACGCATAAATTGCTGTCATACCTTGTCCATAGACTAAACCAACATATCATTTTGTAATTCAGGTGAACTATCCCTCTCTGAACAGGGGGAGAAAAAAAAAATCACTGAGAATACATTACATAGGATGAAGAAACAATACTGCGAGCCGTAGCTCCATATTACTTGTCAGACATAGAGAACTGATACTATATACTCATTGTTGGGGTGGGATTGGCGTGGGGTGTGGAGGGTCCGTGGATGACTTTTGACCGTTTCTTTGGATTCCTCATGTCTAACTCATTTTTAGAAAAAAGTTAAAAGTTTCGTCCAAATCGGATGTTAGGTACTATATTTATTAAATATTATATGAAACCTATACATTTTAATGGCCAATTTGGGTGCAATCAATTAGCTTAATTTCTCAGAGATCAAATTATATTTCAACAAAATAATGTTGTAGGAATGCTAATATTATCTGTTTCTAACAAACATAAAGATTTCAGAACAATCTGAGACGGTGGGGTGTCAAAATCCTCTTCCTGGTGCTTTTTGAGGTGGAACTCTATTGTAAGTGTTGCAAATGATGTTCTGTTGGACAATCATGGCATTTTACTGGAGTGAATAGTCATGGAAAGGGATAGTTCTGGCCAGAAACAGAACGACATACCATATCTGTGGCTGTGGTCCTGGCTCCTCCTGACCTTACTGCCCCTCCCCTGGGCTGAAACAAGTGTTAACTGGGTTCGTGGCGTGCTAATAAATAGGATTTTTCTTGGAGTTTTCACTGGGTGTAACTAAAACCGTTTTAGAGAAAGCCATCACCCAGGCATCAGCTCAATTCATCAAGTTTAGTTCCACTAGATTAGCTACTAAACAGTAGATGTAGTGATTCGCATTTCACACAAGCAGAGTTGGCAGAAAAGGGAAAAGGTACCAATGAACCGTATATCCACATATATAAATGCTGAATCTGCACTGTGTGTGCAGGTATAGACGCTGGAGAGAGCCTTAGGAGGTGGAGGAGGCCAGCTATAAATGAGAATGTGTGTGTCTGTGTATGTTGTGTGTGTGTGTGTGTGTGTGTGTGTGTGTGTGTGTGTGTGTGTGTGTGTGTGTGTGTGTGTGTGTGTGTGTAGGGGTGTGGGTGTGTGTCTGTGTATGTTGTGTGTGTTTGTGTGTGTGTGTCAGTGTATGTTGTGTGTGTGTGTGTGTCTGTGTGTGTGTGTGTGTGTGTGTGTGTGTGTGTGTGTGTGTGTGTGTTCTGCAGTGCGTAGGGGTTGGACTGCAGGCAGCGGGATAGAGATGGGAGAGCTAATCCTACTCAGATTACAGTCAGCGAGAGAAAGAGAGAGAAAGGGGGAGAAGGTGAAAGAGGAGAGAGGGGGAGAGGGAGGGAGAGAGAAAGAGAGAGAGGGCGAGAGAGAAAGCGAGGGCAAGAGAGAGAGGGCGAGAGAGAAAGAGAGAGAGAGAGAGAGAGAGAGAGAGAGAGAGAGAGAGAGAGAGAGAGAGAGAGAGAGAGAGAGAGAGAGAGAGAGAGAGAGAGAAGGTTAAGAGGCTAATACTAATGAATAGTACACTAGTAGGGGTTTCAAGTCTTTCCCCACCACACATCAACAAGGATGAGACTGAAGGCTTCCAGATGAAACAACTCATACATTTGCTATGTCTTCCAGGTCAAGCAATCAATAGATTGGATCAATTATTTTATTGATAATATGCTGTGGTTCCATTACCCTCCTTGTATACAAACCACACAAACTAGCAGACAATCGAAAATCTCCCTCTCATGGACATTGTTACCGAAAAGCTACTGCATATATCATGCTGCAACGTATAGTGAGTTTTATAGTATTTTTTGCACAGTTCAATGTTGATTTCCGTGAGGGAAATTTTGCCCAATTGGATGAATGGCCAGCTCTGGCAAGCTCAGATCTTAAACAAGACCTTGCAGCAGTTATATTACTCTCTGGGGGAAAGCCTTCACTCCACAAACTGTTTGTCTTACAAACAATAATGTCTCAGCTACACTGATGCCAACTCATCATGATATAATGATGAAATCAATTGTAATCGCTAAGAACCACTTCTGGTTTTTCAGACACCTATTCTCTCTTGAGCTATTTTGGGCCGGCTGAAGCTGGGGCTGGAGCTGGGGCTGGGG
>CM072230.1:7934562-7942062 GCA_036851935.1 Coregonus suidteri
AACTGACTGTCTGACTAACTGACTGTCTGATTAACTGACTGACACTACCAACTTCTAACAACAGTGGATCTTGAATACGACCCAGTTAAAGGTCAAATTATTGTCCTTTTATTAGAAAGATGACTTTGGTAAACAGTAACATCTAACAGTGTGTCCATTCATCTCATTTCAATGTGTCTGAAGGGAAGCCAGAATGAGAGGTAATTGCTGTGTCCCAATCAACAAGGATGCTGCCTTTAGATTGGGACACATCCGCTATGTAGGAAGTGTATTGTTGGTTCCCCTGACTGAGCACGGCAGGCCGGTCAGACCCACACACTGCATTAAGCACATTGAGAGACAGCTGCTTCAGCTGGGCCACTGAACAAGTCTCTGTGTGTGGATCATAAGGCATGACCTGTGCAGTGCTGTTCTCTGTACCAGACTAAGTAACTATAGCAGGACTATAGCAGGACTATAACAGGACTATAACAGGACTATAGCAGGACTATAGCAGGACTATAGCAGGACTATAACAGGACTATAACAGGACTATAGCAGGACTATAACAGGACTATAACAGGACTATAACAGGACTATAACAGGACTACAACAGGACTATAGTAGGACTATAGCAGGACTATAACAGGACTATAACATGACTATAACAGGACTATAACAGGACTATAGCAGGACTATAGCAGGACTATAGCAGGACTATAGCAGGACTATAGCAGGACTATAACAGGACTATAGCAGGACTGTAGTAGGACTATAACAGGACTATAACAGGACTATAACAGGACTATAACAGGACTATAACAGGACTATAGCAGGACTATAGCAGGACTATAGCAGGACTATAACAGGACTATAGCAGGACTATAACAGGACTATAGCAGGACTATAGCAGGACTATAACAGGACTATAACAGAACTGTAGTAGGACTATAACAGGACTATAACAGGACTATAGCAGGACTATAACAGGACTATAGCAGGACTATAACAGGACTATAGGAGGACTATAACAGGACTATAACAGGACTGTAGTAGGACTATAGCAGGACTATAGCAGGACTATAACAGGACTATAGGAGGACTATAACAGGACTATAACAGGACTGTAGTAGGACTATAACAGGACTATAACAGGACTATAACAGGACTATAACAGGACTATATCAGGACTTTAACAGGACTATAGCAGGACTATAGCAGGACTATAGCAGGACTATAACAGGACTATAGCAGGACTATAGCAGGACTATAACAGGACTATAGCAGGACTATAACAGGACTATAACAGGACTATAGCAGGACTATAGCAGGACTATAACAGGACTATAGCAGGACTATAGCAGGACTATAACAGGACTATAACAGGACTATAGCAGGACTATAAAGGGACTATAGCAGGACTATAGCAGGACTATAACAGGACTATAGGAGGACTATAGGAGGACTGTAGCATATCCCACTCTCCCCAAAATCACTAGCCTATGTCAGTCTACTATCGCCCATAGTAGAAAAGTTTACCTATTCTATTGGTCAGCTTGTCGAGAAATAAATAGCCTATACCAAACAGACTCTGGGACAGTTGTGGGAGGACAGATCCCAAATTCATACAACCAGTAATAATAATAATAATATACCATTTAGCAGACGCTTTTATCCAAAGCGACTTACAGTCATGTGTGCATACATTTTTACGTATGGGTGGTCCCGGGGATCGAACCCACTACCCTGGCGTTACAAGCGCCATGCTCTACCAATTGAGCTACAGAGGACCAGTAGACCTTGGTTACATAAAAAAAACATTAAGGAATGAGTCTGTTGCAACAGATCAGAACATTTAGTTAAAAAATGTTGAGCAACTATTATTTCTTCACATTATGAGCACTTTAATGGGTCCAAGGCAGTAGGCTACGTGTGAATGTCCGTTCCATAATGCAATTAGCGGGAAAATACCATTGTCAAAAGCGCACTGCACATGTAAGCGAAAATATCAGTTAGAAATGTAGAAAGAGGGGAGATCTTAATATGCAACAACTAGCCTGGGTTGCTAATACGGCTAGAGTCTTTGGCTACTGGACAATGAAAGAAAGCCAATATAAAATAAATAGCCTCCAAGTGGATATGGTCTGATTTTGGCTAGGCTACTTTTATGCAAGGTAAGACACGCCTCATAATATGTATTCAAACATTCAGGTTTCAAACAATGAAGTATATGATTTTGAAAATGCACACTGCCTCCAGCTCATTGCAGAGTGGTGTGTGACGTGCTGATGAAGCCTGTCTTCCGTCGTCTGCGTTTACGGTTTGAGATGCAGTAGGAGCAGCTCTCACGCTGTCTGACAGATTTTCCTCTCAAAGGCTCTGTATCGGTTTGCTGTGTGTGTGATAAATAAGATACATAACGAATATACTGTACACACGCACCAATTTAATTCCACTAAATTATGCAAATTCACCTACAGACTGATAAGCATGACCAGTCAAATGTATTTCCATCAATAAAGAGGCTAATAAATATTATTTCTCAATGGGATTTCTTTCTTCTTTTCCCGGACAATTGGCAGGCGCCAATTTTATTTATCGGCTTTTCAAATTTTTTGGGTCCAAAAGCCGGCCATTACCGGCTAACGGAAACCCTGGTGCCTGGTCACGGTGCTGTGCCTGGTCACGGTGCTGTGCCTGGTCACGGTGCTGTGCCTGGTCACGGTGCTGTGCCTGGTCACGGTGCTGTGCTGCAGTCTAATTGCTCTGGTTCCAGGCACACACCTCTGAGAGGAGCCCAGGACACTGTCCAAGACCACAAGAAGCCCCTACTCCTCCCTTCCTTCAAACTAGCATTCCTTCATCTCTTTCCCTCCATCTCTTCCTCCCTCTTTCCCTCCATCTCTTCCTCCCTCGTTCACTTCATCTCTTCCTCCCTCGTTCACTTCATCTCTTCCTCCCTCGTTCACTTAATCTCTTCCTCTCTCTTTCACTTCATCTCTTCCTCCCTCGTTCACTTCATCTCTTCTTCCCTCGTTCACTTCATCTCTTCCACCCTCGTTCACTTCATCTCTTCCTCCCTCGTTCACTTCATCTCTTCCTCCCTCGTTCACTTCATCTCTTCCTCCCTCGTTCACTTCATCTCTTCCTCCCTCGTTCACTTCATCTCTTCCTCCCTCGTTCACTTAATCTCTTCCTCCCTCGTTCACTTCATCTCTTCCTCCCTCGTTCACTTCATCTCTTCCTCCCTCGTTCACTTCATCTCTTACTCTTCCCCTCCTTTTGTTCCAGCTCCTCTCCACCTTTCCCTCCATCTCTTTCTCTTCACCTTTTACTCTCTGTCTCTCTTACACCTCTTCTTCCTCCTCCCTTCCTCCTGTCATGCCCTGTCCTGTCATGCCCTGTCCTGTCATGCCCTGTCCTGTCCTGTCATGCCCTGTCCTGTCCTACCCTGTCCTGTCATGCCCTGTCCTGTCATGCCCTGTCCTGTCATGCCCTGTCCTGTCCTACCCTGTCCTGTCCTGTCATGCCCTGTCCTGTCATGCCCTGTCCTGTCCTGTCATGCCCTACCCTGTCCTGTCATGCCCTATCCTGTCATGCCCTGTCCTGTCATGCCCTGTCCTGTCATGCCCTGTCCTGCCCTACCCTGTCCTGTCATGCCCTGTCCTGTCATGCCCTGTCATGCCCTGTCCTGTCATGCCCTATCCGGTCATGCCCTGTCCTGTCATGCTCTGTCCTGTCATGCCCTGTCCTGTCCTACCCTGTCCTGTCCTACCCTGTCCTGTCCTGTCATGCCCTACCCTGTCCTGTCATGCCCTGTCCTGTCCTACCCTGTCCTGTCCTACCCTGTCATGCCCTGTCCTGTCATGCCCTGTCCTGTCATGCCCTGTCCTGTCCTACCCTGTCCTGTCCTACCCTGTCCTGTCATGCTCTGTCCTGTCATGCCCTATCATGTCATGCCCTGTCATGTCCTACCCTGTCCTGTCATGCCCTGTCCTGTCATGCCCTGTCCTGTCATGTCATGCCCTGTCCTACCCTGTCCTGTCATGCCCTGTCCTGTCATGCCCTGTCCTGTCATGCCCTACCCTGTCCTGTCATGCCCTGTCATGCCCTGTCCTGTCATGCCCTATCCTGTCATGCCCTGTCATGCCCTGTCCTGTCCTACCCTGTCCTGTCATGCCCTGTCCTGTCATGCCCTGTCCTGTCCTGTCATGCCCTGTCCTGTCATGCCCTGTCCTGTCCTACCCTGTCCTGTCCTACCCTGTCCTGTCATGCCCTGTCCTGTCATGCCCTGGCATGCCCTGGCATGCCCTGTCCTGTCCTACCCTGTCCTGTCATGCCCTGTCCTGTCATGCCCTATCATGTCATGCCCTGTCCTACCCTGTCCTGTCATGCCCTGTCCTGTCCTGTCATGCCCTGTCCTGTCCTACCCTGTCCTGTCATGCCCTGTCCTGTCATGCCCTGTCCTGTCATGCCCTGTCCTGTCCTGTCATGCCCTGTCCTGTCATGCCCTACCCTGTCCTGTCATGCCCTGTCCTGTCATGCCCTGTCCTGTCATGCCCTGTCCTACCCTGTCCTGTCCTACCCTGTCCTGTCATGCCCTGTCCTGTCATGCCCTGTCCTGTCCTACCCTGTCCTGTCCTACCCTGTCCTGTCATGCCCTGTCCTGTCATGCCCTATCATGTCATGCCCTGTCATGCCCTGTCCTACCCTGTCCTGTCATGCCCTGTCCTGTCCTGTCATGCCCTGTCCTGTCATGTCATGTCATGCCCTGTCCTGTTCTACCCTGTCCTGTCATGCCCTGTCCTGTCATGTCATGCCCTGTCCTGTCATGCCCTGTCCTGTCATGCCCTGTCCTGTCATGCCCTATCCTGTCATGCCCTGTCCTGTCCTGCCCTGTCCTGTCCTGCCCTGTCCTGTCATGCCCTGTCCTGTCATGCCCTGTCCTGTCATGCCCTGTCCTGTCATGCCCTGTCCTGTCATGCCCTACCCTGTCCTGTCATGCACTGTCCTGTCATGCCCTGTCCTGTCATGCCCTGTCATGCCCTATCCTGTCATGCCCTGTCCTGTCATGCCCTGTCCTGTCATGCCCTACCCTGTCCTGTCATGCCCTGTCCTGTCATGCCCTGTCCTGTCATGCCCTGTCCTGTCATGCCCTGTCATGCCCTATCCTGTCATGCCCTGTCTTGTCATGCCCTGTCCTGTCCTGTCATGCCCTACCCTGTCCTGTCATGCCCTGTCCTGTCATGCCCTGTCCTGTCATGCCCATACCATTAGAAAGAGGTGTGTGTCTGTTCCTCCCCATAGTGTTGGCAGGAAGTGGAGAACGGCAGACTCAGGAAGTACTGCTGAGAATCAGTGATCTGGCCACAACACTGTGAGACCAGGACACACACACACACACAGACTGGGGCAGAGAAGAGCACCATGGAGCACACTCATCTCTGAGTGGACAGGAGGTGCCACTCAAGGGAAGGGAACAGATTTAGCAGTCACCAAAAAAGCCTGTCACACCTAGACACCCTGTGGGAGGGATAGGAGTCACGACACACAGCGACCTGTCCCACGACACACATATACCTGTCCCACGACACACAGCCTCCTGTCCCAAGACACACAGTGACCTGTCCCACTACAGCCAGCTACCTGTCCCACAACACACATTTACCTGTCCCACGACACACAGTCTCCTGTCCCACGACAGCCATCCTCCTGTCCCACAACACACAGCCTCCTGTCCCACTACACACAGTGACCTGTCCCACTACAGCCAGCTACCTGTCCCACAACACATATTTACCTGTCCCACGACACACAGCCTCCTGTCCCACGACACACCCGTACACACACAGCGGTCCTGATCTAACCTCACTGACTCACGTAATCAATATTACCTCTACTTCTCTCTCTCTCTCTCTCTCTCTCTCTCTCTCTCTCTCTCTCTCTCTCTCTCTCTCTCTCTCACTCTCTCTCTCTCTCTCTCTCTCTCTCTCTCTCTCTCTCTCTCTCTCTCTCTCTCTCTCTCTCTCTCTCTCTCTCTCTCTCTCTCTCTCTCTCTCTCTCTCTCTCTCTCTCTCTCTCTCTCTCTCTCTCTCTCTCTCTCTCTCTCTCTCTCTCTCTCTCTCTCTCTCTCTCTCTCTCTCTCTCTCTCTCTCTCTCTCTCTCTCTCTCTCTCTCTCTCTCTCTCTCTCTCTCTCTCTCTCTCTCTCTCTCATCCCACTCCCCTCCCCCCTGCGTAGTTCCATTATCACAGATCACCATTATTTGCGTCACATTTGCCATGATCAAACAAAACCTCCACCATTCATCATGGATCACATCGCTGCAAACACACTCCTGTTCTGCTCTGCTCTGTTCTGCTCCGCTCTATTCTGATCTTTTCTGCTCCGCTCCAGTCTGTTCTGCTCCACCCGGTTCTGTTCTGCTCCGCTCGGGTCTGTTCTGAGACGGGATCGGGATCAAGCTGTACTTTACAACTCCCCATTCAGTCCCAGAATCTTCCACACGCGATAGTGCCAAGCCCCTTCCACTCTTTTCTGTTTAAGTATTTAGTGGAAAGCCACTTATATACTTACTAACTCCTCTATGTGCAAATAAATAACTAACTCCACATCAGTACAGTGGACCCCAGGAAGAGTAGCTGCTGCTTCAGCAACAGCTAATGGGGATCTGAATAAAATCCTTTTAAAAAAGTACACTTAACCAACAGCATGGGGGCTACAGCCATCCACTACACACACAGCCAGCCAGCCAGCCAGCCAGCCAGCCAGCCAGCAGACTCCTCTACTGCCCCAACCGTGTATTAGCTCCAGCTAGCATGATGAGGATAACTGCCATATTCACACACCATAGAGAGAGAGAGAGAACGAGAGAGAAAGATGGAGATAGACAAAGAGAAAGAGATGGAGAGAGAGAGAAAGAAAGAAAGAAAGAAAGAAAGAAAGAAAGAAAGAAAGAAAGAAAGAAAGAAAGAAAGAAAGAAAGAAAGAAAGAAAGAAAGAAAGAAAGAAAGAAAGAAAGAAAGAAAGAAAGAAAGAAAGAAAGAAAGAAAGAAAGAAAGAAAGAAAGAAAGAAAATAAGTAGGTAATGGAAGTTTAATGAGGCCTGGTCAAGGTTGAACCTCTGGTCAGGGCCAGATCTGACAATCACCAAACCCTTCTAAAAGCCCTCTGACTCTGAAGGGCTGAAACAAGTGTGAACAGACCACACACACTAAAGGGTAATGATATGCAGAGCAAACAGACCACACACAGAGGTGAGACCCTTGACCTGAGCTGAGATACCATAGACCAATCGAATATCAGCATGCCGTGTCCAATCTCTAACTCATCCGTAGTGAAGGGAGAAGCATGAGGCGGGTATCACAGAACCCCTTGTTATGAGCCCTGTCTTGTAGTTGGACTGAAATCAACGCCTTTACTGTCAGGTAGTTTCAGATAGTTTTACTGTCAGGTAGTTTCAGATAGTTTTACTTTCCTTTAGTTCTTTTGAAATGGAACACACTCACCTCACTCCGTGTCA
>CM072230.1:7947062-8057062 GCA_036851935.1 Coregonus suidteri
TTGAGGCGTCACTACAGACCCCCTGGTTCGATTCCAGGCTGTATCACAACCGGCCGTGATTGGGAGTCCCTTAGGGCGGCGCGCAATTGGACCAGGTTTGGCCGGTGTAGGCCGTCATTGTAAATACGAATTTGTTCTTAACTGACTTGCCTGGTTAAATAAAAAAAATAGATGGTATTAAGATTATATGTAATTCAGCAGATGCTCTTATCCAGAGCGACTTACAGTTAGTGAGTACACACATTTTTATTTATTTTTTCATACTGTCCCCCTGTGGGAATCGAACCCACAACCCTGGCGTTGCAAGCGCCATGCTCTACCAACTGAGCTACACGGAGCCCACAGAGACAACATAATCACGGGAGGATGGTATGCCAGCCTCCCTACAGGATATAGCCTCTCTCTACACAATGAGAGAATGAACATGAGCATTAGACAGTGGATATGGTGAGAGGGCTGGATCTGAAAGCTTATCAGATTTATTAAAAATAAAAATTCAGCTATTGGTCCGGTCCCGGTGTACGCAGGATGCGGATGGCGGTGTGACGCGGGTTTCGGTAAAAGCCGTGACGCAGTTCCGCTGGGTCCCGGCCTTAAATCCCTCCAATAAAGTGGATTAAATATGGTAAAGCAAATGGGAGAATGTGACCTGAGGCAACATCGCCATATCTCCAGACAACACTCACTCTCTCACCCTCTCCAGACAACACTCACTCTCTCACCCTCTCCAGACAACACTCACTCTCTCACCCTCTCCAGACAACACTCACTCTCTCACCCTCTCCAGACAACACTCACTCTCTCACCCCACTGCCCACCGCCCTATTCCCTCACTGCCTCTTAATGCCACACACACACACACATGCATGTTTGTGAGTCACAGAGTTGGTAGGGATTCAGACCTGTCAATCAATCACTGTGGGTGGGACTTTGTGGGAAGGCAGTAGATTAGTTATCTAGTCCGAAAAACTATTCTAGTCTACTCTTTCAATTTAATTTATTGTGGCAAACACATAAGAAAAAAGGTTGTGTTCTGTCAAGTAAACATGGATTATCTGTTGAAAAACAATATTGAATTGCAGGAAAATGGTTTTAAAAATGCTAATATTTTCAGGGGGAGGACCCCCCTGCCAGATTGTGCACCCCCACTTTTATACAAAGTTAAGCGCCCATGAACAGACCTACAGGTATGACTGAAGAATGAAGAAGGTGTTAAACATGGGCTTTGCTTCATGAAGAAGGTGTTAAACATGGGCTTTGCTTCATGAAGCAAGTGTTAAACATGGGCTTTGCTACATGGAAAGCAGCAGTTGACAACTCCATTGTGGAGTAGGCCTATATCAATATCTTTAATAATACCTTATAAGTATCATGACGTTAGCTTTTAGAACCTTCTAGAATGAGGATCTCTCTCCACTACCTATTGTTACTGCAGTGAGGATTCAACATCTTCATAAAATGTTTTCATAATTTATCTGCAGATAATCGCCAAAAAGCAGTAGTAGCCTAGCGGTATGCAAATTAGGGAGTAAAATGAATGTCTCTTTCACTGATGCCATTCGGTTCCATTCACCTACAGTGAGGGAAAAAAGTATTTGATCCCCTGCTGATTTTGTACGTTTGCCCACTGACAAAGAAATTATCCGTCTATAATTTTAATGGTAGGTTTATTTGAACAGTGAGAGACAGAATAACAACAAAAAAATCCAGAAAAACGCATGTCAAAAATGTTATAAATTGATTTGCATTTTAATGAGGGAAATAAGTATTTGACCCCTCTGCAAAACCCTTGTTGGCAATCACAGAGGTCAGACGTTTCTTGTAGTTGGCCACCAGGTTTGCACACATCTCAGGAGGGATTTTGTCCCACTCCTCTTTGCAGATCTTCTCCAAGTCATTAAGGTTTTGAGGCTGACGTTTGGCAACTCAAACCTTCAGCTCCCTCCACAGATTTTCTATGGGATTAAGGTCTGGAGACTGGCTAGGCCACTCCAGGACCTTAATGTGCTTCTCCTTGAGCCACTCCTTTGTTGCCTTGGCCGTGTGTTTTGGGTCATTGTCATGCTGGAATACCCATCCACAACCCATTTTCAATGCCCTGGCTGAGGGAAGGAGGTTCTCACCCAAGATTTGATGGTACATGGCCCCGTCCATCGTCCCTTTGATGCGGTGAAGTTGTCCTGTCCCCTTAGCAGAAAAACACCCCCAAAGCATAATGTTTCCACCTCCATGTTTGACGGTGGGGATGGTTTTTGTTTCTTGGGGTCATAGGCAGCATTCCTCCTCCTCCAAACACAGCGAGTTGAGTTGATGCCAAAGAGCTCCATTTTGGTCTCATCTGACCACAACACTTTCACCCAGTTCTCCTCTGAATCATTCAGATGTTCATTGGCAAACTTCAGACGGGCATGTATATGTGCTTTCTTGAGCAGGGGGGACCATGCGGGCGCTGCAGGATTTCAGTGCTTCACGGAGTAGTGTGTTACCAATTGTTTTCTTGGTGACTATGGTCCCAGCTGCCTTGAGATCATTGACAAGATCCTCCCGTGTAGTTCTGGGCTGATTCCTCACCGTTCTCATGACCATTGCAACTCCACGAAGTGAGATCTTGCATGGAGCCCCAGGCAGAGGGAGATCGACAGTTATTTTGTGTTTCTTCCATTTGCGAATAATCGCACCGTTGTCACCTTCTCACCAAGCTGCTTGGCGATGGTCTTGTAGCCCATTCCAGCCTTGTGTAGGTCTACAATCTTGTCCCTGACATCCTTGGAGAGCTCTTTGGTCTTGGCCATGGTGGAGAGTTTGGAATCTGATTGATTGATTGCTTCTGTGGACAGGTGTCTTTTATACAGGTAACAAGATGAGATTAGGAGCACTCCCTTTAAGAGTGTGCTCCTAATCTCAGCTCGTTACCTGTATAAAAGACACCTGGGAGCCAGAAATCTTTCTGATTGAGAGGGGGTCAAATACTTATTTCCCTCATTAAAATGCAAATCAATTTATAACATTTTCGACATGCATTTTTCTGGATTTTTTTGTTGTTATTCTGTCTCTCACTGTTCAAATAAACCTACCATTAAAATGATAGACTGATCATTTCTTTGTCAGTGGGCAAACGTACAAAATCAGCAGGGGATCAAATACTTTTTTCCCCCTCACTGTAAGAGATCCATTCAAAAAGAGCTGTTCGTTCGCAAACAGCCCATCACTAGGCTACACTGACGAGTCAGTTTAGCGATCACTGGCAGGGTTCTGCACGGGCTTCGAATCCCAGGAAAATACAAATAAGATCTTTGGTTTACGATGCGATACCATGACTAGTAAAGGGATATAGGAGATTGACTTTATTCAGTCAGTTCGACACCTTTTTATAAACTAATCAACACAAGCTGTTCGGTCCTCAATTACATTTACAAAAGAACAGTAAATAGCCTATGCGCCCCGACTTCGTGGCTGGCTATTGGGCTTTGAAACACGCAAAATAAAATAGATGAATGTGCCACAAAACAACAATGAAGTGGATTTCAACTCGTCATTACATTACATTACATTACATTACATTACATTACATTACATTACATTACATGGGACGTGTCAATTCACTCGCAGTAGACGATGAAAAAGCATCATGCTCTCCCTCCGTGAAAATACATTTGACTGCAGCCCAATCACAGCGCACAAAAATTACACAGGTAGGCTACAGAGGCCGGACCAACAGCAGGCTGACGAACCAGCAGTGTTTCTCATCACTCGCTTTGTGGCTGACAGGCGCCCTGTCCTATCAATAGATCTCTAAGAGATGCATATCGTCCATTCTAGCGGGAGAAGGCTATACAGACATTTCTGACTAGCGAATGTAAACTTTTAAATGAAAAGAAGCCTAGTAATTCATGAAGTGGTGCTTATGTAAAACACTGACAGTGCAGATGCTCCGTTTGGTAACAGAATGACGCCACCAACAGCACAAACCGTGATTCTGCTACCAAACTTTGCATCTGCACTGTTCTTCAAGTAAATGTGATTTTGTAAAATGTTCAGTGTAAATTGTTAAAAGTAGTCCTTGTGCATAGAGTTGTATGGTTTGTTTAACTTTGCAATCATTGGTTTTTGTTTGACATATATTTTAGTCTCAGCGTCATTCTGTTGACGTGGAATTGCCCCACACACAAACACGCACACAGACACGCACACAGACACGCACACAGACACACACACAGACACGCACACAGACACACACACAGACACGCACACAGACACACACACACAGACACACACACAGACACGCACACAGACACGCACACAGACACGCACACAGACACGCACACAGACACGCACACAGACACACACAGACACGCACACAGACACGCACACAGACACGCACACAGACACGCACACAGACACGCACACAGAGACAAAAGCCAAAATGTGCGCCAACATACAGGCAAACAAAAAACAGAGAATGTGTGTCTCCATAGGTAACAGAAGTAAGTACCCCAGATAGAAGGTAGTAATTGTCACATGTCGCCAGTATATAAGTTTAGATGTTTAGCTGAGAGAGGAGGCCTCCAAGGGATCCATTCACACAGATGTCTGGAGTACATCTCTCTCTGTCCCTCTCTCTGTCCCTACCTATCCATCTCTCTCTCTGTCCCTCTCTCTGTCCCTACCTATCCATCTCTCTCTGTCCCTCTCTCTGTCCCCCTCTCTGTCCCTACCTATCCATCTCTCTCTGTCCCTCTCTCTGTCCCTCTCTCTGTCCCAACCTATCCATCTCTCTCTCTGTCCCTCTCTCTGTCCCTCTCTCTGTCCCTACCTATCCATCTCTCTCTCTGTCCCTCTCTCTGTCCCCCTCTCTGTCCCTACCTATCCATCTCTCTCTGTCTCTCTCTCTCTGTCCCTCTCTCTATCCCTCTCTCTGTCCCTACCTATCCATCTCTCTATCTGTCCCTCTCTCTGTCCCGCTCTCTGTACCTACCTATCCATCACTCTCTGGCTCTCTCTCTGTCCCTCTCTCTGTCCCTACCTATCCATCTCTCTCTCTGTCCCTCTCTCTGTCCCTACCTATCCATCTCTCTCTCTGTCCCTCTCTCTGTCCCTACCTATCCATCTCTCTCTGTCCCTCTCTCTGTCCCTCTCTCTATCCCTCTCTCTGTCCCTACCTATCCATCTCTCTATCTGTCCCTCTCTCTGTCCCTCTCTCTGTCCCTACCTATCCATCTCTCTCTCTGTCCCTCTCTCTGTACCTACCTATCCATCACTCTCTGTCCCTCTCTCTGTCCCTACCTATCCATCTCTCTCTCTGTCCCTCTCTCTGTCCCTACCTATCCATCTCTCTCTCTGTCCCTCTCTCTATCCCTACCTATCCATCTCTCTCTCTGTCACTCTCTCTATCCCTACCTATCCATCTCTCTCTCTGTCCCTCTCTCTGTCCCTCTCTCTGTCCCCTACCTATCCATCTCTCTCTGTCCCTCTCTCTGTCCCTCTCTCTATCCCTCTCTCTGTCCCTACCTATCCATCTCTCTCTCTGTCCCTCTCTCTGTCCCTCTCTCTGTCCCTACCTATCCATCTCTCTCTGTCTCTCTCTCTGTCCCTCTCTCTGTCCCTACCTATCCATCTCTCTCTCTGTCCCTCTCTCTGTCCCTACCTATCCATCTCTCTCTCTGTCCCTCTCTCTGTCCCTCTCTCTGTCCCTACCTATCCATCTCTCTCTGTCCCTCTCTCTGTCCCTCTCTCTATCCCTCTGTCTGTCCCTACCTATCCATCTCTCTATCTGTCCCTCTCTCTGTCCCTCTCTCTGTCCCTACCTATCCATCTCTCTCTCTGTCCCTCTCTCTGTACCTACCTATCCATCACTCTCTGTCCCTCTCTCTGTCCCTACCTATCCATCTCTCTCTCTGTCCCTCTCTCTGTCCCTACCTATCCATCTCTCTCTCTGTCCCTCTCTCTGTCCCTACCTATCCATCTCTCTCTCTGTCCCTCTCTCTGTCCCTACCTATCCATCTCTCTCTCTGTCCCTCTCTCTGTACCTACCTATCCATCACTCTCTGTCCCTCTCTCTGTCCCTACCTATCCATCTCTCTCTCTGTCCCTCTCTCTGTCCCTACCTATCCATCTCTCTCTCTGTCCCTCTCTCTGTCCCTACCTATCCATCTCTCTCTCTGTCCCTCTCTCTGTACCTACCTATCCATCACTCTCTGTCCCTCTCTCTGTCCCTACCTATCCATCTCTCTCTCTGTCCCTCTCTCTGTCCCTACCTATCCCATCTCTCTCTCTGTCCCTCTCTCTATCCCTACCTATCCATCTCTCTCTCTGTCACTCTCTCTATCCCTACCTATCCATCTCTCTCTCTGTCCCTCTCTCTGTCCCTCTCTCTGTCCCTCTCTCTGTCCCTACCTATCCATCTCTCTCTGTCCCTCTCTCTGTCCCTCTCTCTGTCCCTCTCTCTATCCCTCTCTCTGTCCCTACCTATCCATCTCTCTCTCTGTCCCTCTCTCTGTCCCTCTCTCTGTCCCTCTCTCTGTCCCTACCTATCCATCTCTCTCTCTGTCCCTCTCTCTGTCCCCCTCTCTGTCCCTACCTATCCATCTCTCTCTGTCTCTCTCTCTGTCCCTCTCTCTATCCCTCTCTCTGTTCCTACCGATCCATCTCTCTCTCTGTCCCTCTCTCTGTTCCTACCTATCCATCTCTCTCTCTGTCCCTACCTATCCATCTCTCTCTCTGTCCCTCTCTCTGTCCCTACCTATCCATCTCTCTCTCTGTCTCTCTCTCTGTCCCTCCCTCTATCCCTACCTATCCATCTCTCTCTGTTCCTCTCTCTGTCCCTCTCTCTGTCCCTACCTATCCATCTCTCTCTCTGTCCCTCTCTCTGTCCCTCCCCAAAACAGTGGCTTTGCTCTGAGGATTTCATACAGCCTGTCTGAATGTCAACTAAGAGCAAACCTGCTGCCTCTTTCTCTCTAGATCATTCTCTCTAGATCTTTCTCTCTAGATGTTTCTCTCTAGCTCTTTCTCTCTCAGTTTTCTCTCTCATTTCATGGCTCACAGCAGCAGGGAGCGTGGAGAGGGAGCCAAACAGAGTGACAAGACATTTGGCAGCGCGCCTCAGAGTGTGTGTGTGTGTGTCTGTGTGTGTAGAATGGAAAAAATGTAGATCTATTAATCCTATTTAGTGTCTGCCTCTGTCTGTAAGATCCAATGGATGTGTTGGTTGAAGGCTGAGAGACTGAGAGGTGGACTGTTGTGGTCTGGCAGTCTGTTCCCACTGATGACAGCACTGTATATCTCTGGCTGTGGCAGGACTGAGCTGCCCAAGGTGACCAGAGCTTAGCCATGCACTCCATCTTTCTCGCTCTCTCTCCATCTTTTTCTCTCTCTCTCTCTCTCTTCATCCCTCTCTTCCTCTGTCTCACCTCCCAGACATATCTCCCCAGGAGTTACACAGCTGGCCTCCCATTAGCTTCAAAACCATTCATCGTCCATAACTTTATCTGCCAGCTACAGCAGCAGAGAGAGCGAGAGAGGACAGAAAGAGAGACAGGGCAGAGAGAGGGAGAGAGGGGAGGGGGGGGGGCATAGAGAGGGAGAGGGGGGGGGGCATAGAGAGGGGAGGGGGGGGGCATAGAGAGGGAGAGAGAGAGAGGGGGAGGGGCATTGAGAGGGAGAAGAGAGAGGGGAGAGAGAGGGCAGAGAGAGAGAGAGAGGGGGAGGGGCATAGAGAGGGCAGAGAGAGAGAGAGAGAGCGAGAGAGGGGGGGCATAGTGCGGGAGAAGAGAGGGCATAGAGAGGGAGAGAGAGAGAGGGGAGAGAGAGGGGAGGGGCATAGAGAGGGAGAAGAGAGAGGGGAGAGAGAGGGGAGAGAGAGAGGGGAGGGGCATAGAGAGGGAGAAGAGAGAGGGGAGAGAGGGGAGAGAGAGAGGGGAGGGGCATAGAGAGGGAGAAGAGAGAGGGCATAGAGAGGGAGAGAGAGAGGGGAGAGAGAGAGGGGAGGGGCATAGAGAGGGAGAAGAGAGAGGGGAGAGAGAGGGCAGAGAGAGAAAGAGAGGGGGAGGGGCATAGAGAGGGAGAAGAGAGAGGGGAGAGAGAGGGCAGAGAGAGAGAGAGAGAGAGAGGGGGAGGGGCATAGAGAGAGAGTAGAGAGAGGGGAGAGAGAGGGAGAGAGAGAGGGGAGAGAGAGAGGGGAGGGGCATAGAGAGGGAGAAAAGAGAGGGGAGAGAGAGGGCAGAGAGAGAAAGAGAGGGGAGGGGGCATAGAGAGGGAGAAGAGAGAGGGGAGAGAGAGGGCAGAGAGAGAGAGAGAGAGGGGGAGGGGCATAGAGAGAGAGTAGAGAGAGGGGAGAGAGAGGGCAGAGAGAGAGAGAGAGAGAGAGGGGGAGGGACATAGAGAGAGAGGGAGAGAGAGAGGGCAGAGAGAGAGAGAGAGAGAGGGGGGGAGAGGCATAGAGAGAGAGGCATAGAGAGAGGGGAGAGAGAGAGAGAGAGAGAGAGGGGGAGGGGCATAGAGAGAGAGGGAGAGAGAGAAGAGAGAGAGGAAGAAGGAGAGAGAGAGAGAACATGAGTGGGAGCACGAGGGAAAGAAGGGAGTGGATAGCTGAAGACAAAGAGAGAGGGATGAAGGGGAGGAGCTATAGTACATAGGGGGCATAGAGAGGGAGAGAGAGAGAGGGGGAGGGGCATTGAGAGGGAGAAGAGAGAGGGGAGAGAGAGGGCAGAGATGCCAGCAAGAGAGAGAGAGAGAGGGGGGAGGGGCATAGAGAGGGCAGAGAGAGAGAGAGAGAGAGAGCGAGAGAGGGGGGGCATAGTGCGGGAGAAGAGAGGGCATAGAGAGGGAGAGAGAGAGAGGGGAGAGAGAGGGGAGGGGCATAGAGAGGGAGAAGAGAGAGGGGAGAGAGAGGGGAGAGAGAGAGGGAGGGCATAGAGAGGGAGAGAAGAGAGAGGGGGAGAGAGGGAGAGAGAGAGGGGAGGGGCATAGAGAGGGAGAAGAGAGAGGGCATAGAGAGGGAGAGAGAGAGGGGAGAGAGAGAGAGGGGAGGGGGAGGGGCATAGAGAGGGAGAAGAGAGAGGGGAGAGAGGCAGGCAGAGAGAGAGAGAGAGAGAGAGGGGGAGGGGCATAGAGAGAGAGTAGAGAGAGGGGAGAGAGAGGGAGAGAGAGAGGGAGAGAGAGAGGGGGAGGGGCATAGAGAGGGAGAAAGAGAGGGGAGAGAGAGGGCAGAGAGAGAAAGCAGAGGGGGAGGGGCATAGAGAGGGAGAAGAGAGAGGGGGAGATGAGAGGGCAGAGAGAGAGAGAGAGAGGGGGAGGGGAGGCATAGAGAGAGAGTAGAGAGAGGGGAGAGAGAGGGCAAGAGAGAGAGAGAGAGAGGGGGAGGGACATAGAGAGAGAGGGAGAGAGAGAGGGCAGAGAGAGAGAGAGAGAGAGGGGGGGAGAGGCATAGAGAGAGAGGCTATAGAGAGAGGGGAGAGAGAGAGAGAGAGAGAGAGGGGGAGGGGCATAGAGAGAGAGGGAGAGAGAGAAGAGAGAGAGGAAGAAGGAGAGAGAGAGAGAACATGAGTGGGAGCACGAGGGAAAGAAGGGAGTGGATAGCTGAAGACAAAGAGAGAGGGATGAAGGGGAGGAGCTATAGTACCATAACTCAGATGAAGGGGAGGAGCTATAGTCCCATAACTCAGATGAAGGGGAGGAGATATAGTCCCATAACTCAGATGAAGGGGAGGAGATATAGTCCCATAACTCAGATGAAGGGGAGGAGCTATAGTACCATAACTCAGATGAAGGGGAGGAGCTATAGTCCCATAACTCAGATGAAGGGGAGGAGATATAGTACCATAACTCAGATGAAGGGGAGGAGATATAGTCCCATAACTCAGATGAAGGGGAGGAGCTATAGTCCCATAACTCAGATGAAGGGGAGGAGATATAGTCCCATAACTCAGATGAAGGGGAGGAGATATAGTACCATAACTCAGATGAAGGGGAGGAGATATAGTCCCATAACTCAGATGAAGGGGAGGAGATATAGTCCCATAACTCAGATGAAGGGGAGGAGCTATAGTCCCATAAACTCAGATGAAGGGGAGGAGATATAGTCCCATAACTCAGATGAAGGGGAGGAGCTATAGTCCCATAACTCAGATGAAGGGGAGGAGATATAGTCCCATAACTCAGATGAAGGGGAGGAGATATAGTCCCATAACTCAGATGAAGGGGAGGAGATATAGTCCCATAACTCAGATGAAGGGGAGGAGATATAGTCCCATAACTCAGATGAAGGGGAGGAGATATAGTCCCCCATAACTCAGATGAGGGGGGAGGAGATATAGTCCCATAACTCAGATGAAGGGGAGGAGATATAGTCCCATAACTCAGATGAAGGGGAGGAGCTATAGTACCATAACTCAGATGAAGGGGAGGAGCTATAGTCCCATAACTCAGATGAAGGGGAGGAGCTATAGTACCATAACTCAGATGAAGGGGAGGAGCTATAGTACCATAACTCAGATGAAGGGGAGGAGATATAGTCCCACTGAGAGGCAAGAGAGTGGTGAGAAGGAAAAGTACCCATTCATCATGCTACTGATGAATTTTAGCAGCAGCAACTAACGACGGCAACACACTCCCCTTGTCTATTACACTCATAAACCAACACAAAACATTAACAAAACATAACATATGAACATGTAACCCTTTGTAAAAGAAAAGGGATCAAATGTCATGTGTATATCATCACACAGTTTACCTAGTAACCTCGTCGTCTCCCAGCATGCTCTTGGGGATGGGTGAGTAGCGCCCAGGCGTGGCGGGGGTATGGGGCCGGCTCAGGTAGTTGGAAGGGCTGATATGGTTGTCCATGTGAGGGGAATACGCTAAAGAAATAACACACACACGCAACCTGTATCAATATAATGGGTCTCCGCCTCAGTGTGTAGATAGATAGCGAGTTAGCATTAGCGGCTAATGCTAAGATAAACTATAAATGATAAAATGCTGCTTAGTGAGGGAGGAGCTAGGCTAGGCTAATAGCTCACTTCACCTTGAGCCCTCCCTGGTGTAGACAGACATAGGCAGAGCAGGATACTATAAAACACATGCTTTATGGCTCCCCTGACAGGGGGAGGTAATCTCCTTAAATGAAGACGACCTTCAGCAATGGCACAAGCACCAGAACAGAACTATCAATAACATTGTCCATGTGAAATACTGGAGCGTTCTGCCTGGCACTAAACAGGGCTGGCCCATAGGCAATATGGAACGTTCTGCCTGGCACTAAACAGGGCTGGCCCATAGGCAATATGGAACGTTCTGCCTGGCGCTGGACAGGGCTGGCCCATAGGCAATATGGAACGTTCTGCCTGGCACTAAACAGGGCTGGCCCATAGGCAACATGGAACGTTCCTCCTGGCACTGGACAGGGCTGGCCCATAGGCAACATGGAACGTTCCGCCTGGCACTAAACAGGGCTGGCCCATAGGCAATATGGAGCGTTCTGCCTGGCACTGGACAGGGCTGGCCCATAGGCAATATGGAGCGTTCTGCCTGGCACTGGACAGGGCTGGCCCATAGGCAACATGGAGCGTTCTGCCTGGCACTGGACAGGGCTGGCCCATAGGCAACATGGAGCGTTCTGCCTGGCACTGGACAGGGCTGGCCCATAGGCAATATGGAACGTTCCTCCTGGCACTGGACAGGGCTGGCCCATAGGCAACATGGAACGTTCCTCCTGGCACTGGACAGGGCTGGCCCATAGGCAATATGGAACGTTCTGCCTGGCACTGGACAGGGCTGGCCCATAGGCAACATGGAACGTTCTGCCTGGCACTGGACAGGGCTGGCCCATAGGCAATATGGAACGTTCCTCCTGGCACTGGACAGGGCTGGCCCATAGGCAATATGGAACGTTCCGCCTGGCACTGGACAGGGCTGGCCCATAGGCAACATTGCAAGACTGATGTGAGCTACTAAGAAATAGGGAATAATATTTTATAATATTATAATAATATAAAATATGATTTAATAGGTATATTAAAGCAATGCTTTTAGTTTATTGAAGTGAGAAAAGTGTCCTGAAACGTGAACAGTGATTAAAACCAATGTTTTCCACCAATGTCACATTTCTTCAGTGTGCAGACAGACATGAGGACGCCCACGGTATATTCAGCTACTGTCAGGGGGGACAGACATGAGGACGCCCACGGTATATTCAGCTACTGTCAGGGGGGACAGACATTCACCCTGCTTCTGACGGGAACACGTCCTCCTTCATAATACAGTGAGGGAAAAAGTATTTGATCCCCTGCTGATTTTGTATGTTTGCCCAATGACAAAGACATGATCAGTCTATAATTTTAATGGTAGGTTTATTTGAACAGTGAGCGACAGAATAACAACAAAAAAATCCAGAAAAACGCATGTCAAAAATGTTATAAATTGATTTGCATTTTAATGAGGGAAATAAGTATTTGACCCCTCTGCAAAACATAACTTAGTACTTGGTGGCAAAACCCTTGTTGGCAATCACAGAGGTCAGACGATTCTTGTAGTTGGCCACCAGGTTTGCACACATCTTGTAGTTGGCCACCAGGTTTGCACACAGGAGGGATTTTGTCCCACTCCTCTTTGCAGATCTTCTCCAAGTCATTAAGGTTTCGAGGCTGACGTTTGGCAACTCGAACCTTCAGCTCCCTCCACAGATTTTCTATGGGATTAAGGTCTGGAGACTGGCTAGGCCACTCCAGGACCTTAATGTGCTTCTTCTTGAGCCACTCCTTTGTTGCCTTGGCCGTGTGTGTTTTGGGTCATTTTCATGCTGGAATACCCATCCACGACCCATTTTCAATGCCCTGGCTGAGGGAAGGAGGTTCTCACCCAAGATTTGACAGTACATGGCCCCGTCCATCGTCCCTTTGATGCGGTGAAGTTGTCCCCTTAGCAGAAAACCCCCCCCAAATCATAATGTTTCCACCTCCATGTTTGACATTTACATTTACGTCATTTAGCAGACGCTCTTATCCAGAGCGACTTACAAATTGGTGCATTCACCTTATAGCCAGTGGGATAACCACTTTACAATATGTTTTTTGTTGTTGTTGGGGGGGGGGGGGGGGTAAAGGGGGGGTAGAAGGATTACTTTATCCTATCCCAGGTATTCCTTAAAGAGGTGGGGTTTCAAGTGTCTCCGGAAGGTGGTGAGTGACTCCGCTGTCCTGGCGTCGTGAGGGAGCAATCAATCAATCAGTGGGGATGGTGGGGATGGTGTTCTTGGGGTCATAGGCAGCATTCCTCCTCCTCCAAACACGTCGAGTTGAGTTGATGCCAAAGAGCTCGATTTTGGTCTCATCTGACCACAACACTTTCACCCAGTTCTCCTCTGAATCATTCAGATGTTCATTGGCAAACTTCAGAC
Source organism: Coregonus suidteri (assembly GCA_036851935.1). Taxonomy (NCBI): domain Eukaryota; kingdom Metazoa; phylum Chordata; class Actinopteri; order Salmoniformes; family Salmonidae; genus Coregonus; species Coregonus suidteri. The sequence continues at coordinate 7,960,456 of CM072230.1, forward strand.
GGGCATGTATATGTGCTTTCTTGAGCAGGGGGACCTTGCGGGCGCTGTAGGATTTCAGTCCTTCACGGCGTAGTGTGTTACCAATTGTTTTCTTGGTGACTATGGTCCTAGCTGCCTTGAGATCATTGACAAGATCCTCCCGTGTAGTTCTGGGCTGATTCCTCACCGTTCTCATGATCATTGCAACTCCACGAGGTGAGATCTTGCATGGAGCCCCAGGCAGAGGGAGATTGACAGTTATTTTGTGTTTCTTCCATTTGCGAATAATCACACCAACTGTTGTCACCTTCTCACCAAGCTGCTTGGCGATGGTCTTGTAACCCATTCCAGCCTTGTGTAGGTCTACAATCTTGTCCCTGACATCCTTGGAGAGCTCTTTGGTCTTGGCCATGGTGGAGAGTTTGGAATCTAATTGATTGATTGCTTCTGTGGACAGGTGTCTTTTATACAGGTAACAAACTGAGATTAGGAGCACTCCATTTAAGAGTGTGCTCCTAATCTCAGCTCATTACCTGTATAAAAGACACCTGGGAGCCAGAAATCTTTCTGATTGAGAGGGGGTCAAATACTTATTTCCCTCATTAAAATGCAAATCAATTTATAACATTTTTGACATGCGTTTTTCTGGATTTATTTGTTGTTATTCTGTCTCTCACTGTTCAAATAAACATACCATTACAATTATAGACTGATCATTTCTTTGTCAGTGGGCAAACGTACAAAATCAGCAGGGGATCAAATACTTTTTTCCCTCACTGTAAGTCTGGCTCAGATTAGGCTTACTACTGTAAACTCTATTCTAACGCCTCTTGGTCCAGATATAGGCCCACTGTACATTCTCCCTCCCCACTAACTCACTGTACCCACTGGATTACTACTGTAGCTATTGGGGGCAGCAGCCAGCGACATGCTGTGTCTGGGTGGCCTTAAATGATTCCATTAGTCTTTGTCCTATATTCCTCTCAGACCCACTGATACATGACCTGTCATAATACTGACCCTTCAAACAGGATTTCTAGAATAATAAACTGGGTCACTAGCAAATAAGCATTTAGCCCTTTTTGATGGGATGCTAGTGGTTATCTATGGTAACACACAGGGAAGCTAATAATGAGCATTTTAGCCCTTTTTGATGGGATGCTACTGGTTTTCTATGGTAACACACAGGGTTGCTAGCATTTAGCATGCATCTGTTTGGGAAGCTAGAGATATTATGTTTTCATTGATTAGCTTCAGTCTGTAGTTCTGGGAAGCTGTGGATCGAGGTAGCAGCCCTCCACACGGGTGCCTTCACATAACCGGTGACACGTTCAGTAGCCAAACGTTGTTGAACGTTGCAGAATAGAGCCGACCTGATTCCATATTGTAGGCTACATGTCAGAAAAGCATGTTAATTCTACATCGTATATTAGGATCTGAACGTAACAAAACGTTGCATCCTGATGAACACTCCCCTGCTATCACAGCTACCCTGGGATAATTGGAAACATTGGGATAACCATGTGTGTGTACTTGAATATGTGTGCAGTATGTGTGTGTGTGTGTGTGTGTACTTGAATATGTGTGCAGTATGTGTGTGTGTGTGTGTACTTGAATATGTGTGCAGTAGTGTGTGTGTGTGTGTGTGTGTGTGTGTGTACTTGAATATGTGTGGAGTATGTGTGTGTGTGTACTTGAATCTGTGTGGAGTATGTGTGTGTGTGTGTGTGTGTGTGTATACTTGAATATGTGTGGAGTATGTGTGTGTGTGTACTTGAATCTGTGTGGAGTATGTGTGTGTGTGTGTGTATACTTGAATCTGTGTGGAGTATGTGTGTGTGTACTCACAGTTAGTGATGTCGGGGGGAGCGAAACTGTCGTTCATGAAGACACTGGTGGGTTTCGCCACTTTCAAGTAAACCACATCGGGGGTGTTTTTCAAGGCCGCCACGGCATCCTCGTGACTCACCTCTTCAAGGCAAGCGCTGTTTACCTGGAGGGAGAGGGAGGTAGTCAGTTGGCTCATCAGTTGGTTACATACAGTAGCAGACATGGCAGGCAAACAAACTGTCATTGATTTCAACAAGCCACAACCTAACTTAATCGAAGTCAAGTACTTCAAGGAATGTTTTAAGTGAAGGGTTTGTTAAGTTAGCTATTGTATCAGGTATGTAGGTAAGGCAATAGTGTCCTGACCTGAGCGAGTCAACGGTAAATGTGAAACGGTATGGTACCTATGACACTGTGTCATCAAACCAACCAACAGTCTTTCTTGCCCTCATTATGAATAACATGTTAAGCAATTGTACAATTCCTAACTATCCGAATATTCTATTTTCTCAATAGTGTAAAAGAATGTCTACTTTTGGGGGGAATGTTCATAGCCAGGGGTGGTAATATCTCTATTTGAATTAAAGGGAAAGTCTCTTTATGTGTAATTTGGATCAGGAGAGTCGATGGGAATCAGTCTCTACTGTGGCATTATTGACAAAGACCTCACAATTACCTTTAAGATGATTAGAGGAACTTTGAAAGACTTCCTGACAATCCTCCAGAAACATCCCGTTATATCTCACTGTGATATTTAATGGGATGTTTCTGGAGGATTGTCACATGACACACTGTCAGACAGGCATGGAGATAACATAGCTAATGCCGAACTGTATCTGCCAGAGAGACGAGGACATGGTGAGCCTTCACACAAATAACCAACCCATAATGTGATACTGCTGTACCTACAAACCAATCAAGTTGACTTGACCCAGTGGAAAGCAATGTTTCATTAAATTCAGTTGAATTCAATATATGCAATATGGGCAGTACTAGCAAAATGAGCACACCCACTGGGCACAAACTGGTTGAATCGATGTTGTTTCAAAGTAATGTAAAAAAAAAAAAATATATATATATATATATAGCAATGTGATGACGTTATAATAATAATATGCCATTTAGCAGACGCTTTTATCCAAAGCGACTTACAGTCGTGCGTGCATACATTTTTGTGTATGGGTGGTCCCGGGGATCGAACCCACTACCTTGGCGTTACAAGCGCCGTGCTCTACCAGCTGAGCTACAGAGGACCACGTTGAATCAATGTGGAAAACTGATTGGATTCGCAAAAAGTCATCAATGTAAAGGAACTTTGGGAATTTGTGTCTTTTTTTCACCCACTTTTATAATAAAAATATAATATGTAATTTAGCAGACACTTTTTTCCAAAGTGACTTACAGTCATGCATGCATACATTTTACGTAAGGGAATCAACGCCATGCTCTACCACCAACGCTACAAAGGACTACAACTTTAAAACTAAATCCAATGTCATGGTTCAAATTGTTGTTGATTTCAGGTCCAATTCACGTTAGTCAACAACTCAATCAAATGTAAATCAAAACTAGACGTTGATGTGATGTCAGTGCCCAGTGGGAAGTCTTTCAGTTAGTAGATGTCACTACATTGTTATGTTCTTACAGCCAATAGTTTGTCTCCAATCTGCAGCCTCTGGTCTTTGTGTGCAGCCCCTCCCTCGATGACCTTGGTGACATAGATGCTGTTGTCTCCTGGAATGTGCTGGTTCCCTACTCCCCCTGCAATACTGAATCCTAAACCTGGAGTGAGGGAGGGAGGGAGGGAGGGAGGGAGGGACAGGGAAAGAGGGACAGAGAGAAGAGAGAGAAAGGAGAAAGAGAAGGGTAGAGAGAGAGAGGGAGGGAGGGAGAGAGAGAAGGGGAGGGAGGGAAGCTCGTTACAACACAATAAAACAGTGTAAATATAATAATAATTACTGTATTAATCCCCTCAGGGGTCATTCAGAGCAGTGGCTCCCAAACTTTTTCACTCGGGCCCCCCTTCGATCATTTAGGTTTAAAGATTATTTCCTGCAATTCTATACATTTTGCCATGGGGTGCAGATTTAAATTTTTTATTTAAAGCTAATATCCTACAATTCTACATATTTTGCCATGGGGTGGAGTGAACATTTAGCGGTTTTAAAGCAAACGTCCTGCTATTCTACACATTTTGCCATGTACTATGTGTGTTCATGTGATATCTGAGTGACTCAAACATTACAAAGAAATGGTAACTGACATCCCACTGGGCAAAAACTTGTTGAATCAACGTTGTTTCCACATCATTTCAACAAAAAATGTGATGACGTTGAATCAACGTGGAAAACTGATTGGATTTGAAGAAAGGCAATTTCTTCTTTTTTTTTTTTTTTACCCAACTGTTAACCTAAATCAAATGACATGGTGACAGTTTTGGTTGATTTCAAGTTGAATTCACGTCAGTTGACAACTCAACCAAATGTAAACCAAAACTTGATTTTAAAATTAGGTCTGTGCCCAGTGGGAGGGTTAGTTGATCTGGGCACGGTTCCCATAGCGATGGAACTTAGGCTTACGAGTGTTTTAACAATGCATCTTTCCTACAAGATGTAACATGTTTCCCAAAACACCACACAGAGAGAACGGGTCGCTAAGTGCGTCGTTGGAGCATGTGTCGATACTGATAGGATTGAAAGAAAGGCAAATCTTACCTTAACATCATATAATTATTCCACAATACTGACGATGGATCAGCTCATAGAGAGATATTAGCACCTATGGCTGCAAATATTGAAGCAGCTTCTTCTAATTCTTACCCTATAATAATGTACTAAATCAAGATGTGGCACATCAATGCAGACATGTTAGGCTACACATCATTAAATATATCGAGGCAAAATGTACAGACGGTAGCCAAATAAAACAAAATTGAATGAACATGACATTTATTTCAATATCATTGAAATATATAGGCCTATGTAGTCTATACTGTAGGTAGGCTATTCATATTTTAATGCAGTCATCTTGGTTTTCATTTGAAGCATATTTTTATCCTTCGCTTGTTTGTAACAATTGCAAAGACATTTGCAACTTTGTATTTGTAGTCAACTTCGTTGTGAAGTTATCGGCGGTCACAGAGAGACAGATAAACATCTTGATTCTATGTTTAGTGGAGGTCTTCTGTGTACAAAGTGACGTGGTAGGGGAAAAAACGCATCTAACAACGCACTTAGCTGTTCTATGAGTGCTCTGAGGCAGTCGGTAAACAGGTGCAACTTCAGTAAAGACGGTTTTGGCAAACAGCTCTGAGATTTAACGATGCTCCTACGAAGGTTCTAATGATGAACTTAGCCTTAAGATGCTTTTGCGAAACCGGGCCCTAGACATTTCTGGCAAGTTATAAATAGCTGTCTAAGATCTGCCAGTGACTGACATAACAAGATTAAAACTGCTGATGCACAACCCAATTTAGAAATTGCACCTTGTGCATTCTACTATTACAATTGGAACCAATATACACAAGCAGTCAGGAAAGCAAAGGCTAACTTTTTCAAACAGAAATTTGCGTCCTGTAGCACTAACTCCAAAAAGTTTTGGGACACTGTAAAGTCCATGGAGAATAAGAGCACTTCCTCCCAGCTGCCCACTGCACTGAGGCTAGGAAACACTATCACCACCGATAAATCTACAATAATCGAGAATTTCAACAAGCATTTTGCTACAGCTGGCCATGCTTTCCATCTGGCTACCACTACCCCGGCCACCAACTCTGCACCCTCTGCTGCAACTTGCCCATGCCCCCCCCCGCTTCTCCTTCACACAAATTCAGACAACTGATGTTTTGAAAGCGCTGCAAAATATGGACCCCTACAAATCAGCTGGGCTAGACAATCTGGACCCTTTCTTTCTAAAACTAGCAGCCAAAATTGTCGCAACCCCTATTACTAGTCTGTTCAACCTCTCTTTCATAACGTCTGAGATCCCAGAGATTGGAAAGCTGCCGCGGTCATCCCCCTCTTCAAAGGGGGTGACACTCTAGATCCAAACTGCTACAGACCTATATCCATCCTGCCCTGCCTTTCGAAAGTATTTGAAAGCCAAGTTAACAAACAGATCACCGACCATTTCGAATACCACCGTACCTTCTCCGCTATGCAATCCGGTTTCCGAGCTGGTCATGGGTGCACTTCAGCCACGCTCAAGGTCCTAAACGATATTATAACCGCGATTGATAATAGACAGTACTGTGCAGCCGTCTTCATCGACCTGGCCAAGGCTTTCGACTCTGTCAACCACCACATTCTTATTGGCAGACTAAATAGCCTTGGTTTCTCAAATGACTGCCTCGCCTGGTTCACCAACTACTTCTCAGATAGAGTTCAGTGTGTCAAATCGGAGGGCCTGTTGTCTGGACCTATGGCAGTCTCTATGGGGGGTGCCACAGGGTTCAATTCTTGGGCCAACACTTTTCTCCGTGTATATCAATGATGTCGCTCTTGCTGCTGGTGACTCTCAGATCCACCTCTACGCAGACGACACCATTTTGTATACATCTGGCCCTTCATTGGACACTGTGTTAACAAACCTCCAAACGAGCTTCAATGCCATACAACACTCCTTCAGTAGCCTCCAACTGCTCTTAAACACTAGTAAAACTAAATGCATGCTTTTCAATCGAACGCTGCTGGCACCCGCCCACCCGACTAGAATCACCACTCTCGACGGGTCTGACCTAGAGTATGTGGACAACTACAAATACCTGGTTAGACTGTAAACTCAACTTCCAGACTCACATAAAGAATCTCCAATCCAAAGTTAAATCTAGAATCGGCTTCCTATTTCGCAACAAAGCCTCCTTCACTCATGCTGCCAAACATGCCCTCGTAAAACTGACTATCCTACCGATCCTTGACTTCGGCGATGTCATTTGCAAAATAGCCTCCAACACTCTACTCAGCAAAATTGGATGTAGTCTATCACAGTGCCATCCGTTTTGTCTCCAAAGCCCCATACACTACCCACCACTGTGACCTGTACGCTCTTGTTGGCTGGTCCTCACTACATGTTCATCGTCAAACCCACTGGCTCCAGGCCATCTATAAATCACTGCTAGGCAAATCCCCGCCTTATCTTAGCTCATTGGTCACCATAGCAGCACCCACCCGTAGTCTGCGCTCCAGCAGGTATATCTCACTGGTCATTCCCAAAGCCAACACCTCCTTTGGCCGCCATTCCTTCCAGTTCTCTGCTGCCAATGACTGGAACGAATTGCAAAAATCTCTGAAGCTGGAGACTCTTATCTCCCTCAATAACTTTAAGCATCAGTTGTCAGAGCACCTTACCGATCACTGCACCTGTACACAGCCCATCTGAAATTAGCCCACCCAACTACCTCATCCCTATATTGTTATTTATTTTTGCTCTTTTGCACCCCAGTATCTCTATTTGCACATAATCTCTTGCACATCTAGCATTCCAGTGTTAATACTATTGTAATTATGTTGCACTCTAGCCTATTTATTGCCTTACCTCCATAACTTGCTACATTTGCACACACTGTATATATATTTTCTGTTGTATTTTTGACTTTATGTTTTTTATCCCATATGTAACTCTGTGTTGTTTTTATTGCACTGCTATGCTTTATCTTGGCCAGGTCGCATTTGTAAATGAGAACCTGTTCTCAACTGGCTTACCTGGTTAAATAAAGGTTAAATAAAAAATATATATATATAATAATTGCGCGCCCCACAGTTTGGGAACCACTCATTCAGAGGGTATCACTAGTGGCACAACGACCACAGACAGACAATAACATGCAGCAGAAGGTTCCACATCAACTCAACACATTTAAAGTATGATGACATCACATCGCTGAGTTTAGCTTTAATCTCCACGGTGACAAACAGTCCTTTACCTTTAGGACCTTTGACTAGTTTGAGCTCCAGGATTTTCTCTGAGAGGGCTTTTCTCCTGCGGATGTAGAGCCTGACGATGCAGCCGGCCTCCTTCAGGGCCTCCACGGCCTTACTGTGGGTCACATCCCTCACGTCTGCCTCGTTCACTCTCAGGATGCAGTCATTCACTCTGCAGGAAGAATCAAATACATCAATCATTCACTCTGCAGTCAGGAAGAATCAAATACATCAATCATTCACTCTGCAGTCAGGAAGAATCAAATAGATCAATCATTCACTCTGCAGTCAGGAAGAATCAAATACATCAATCATTCACTCTGCAGTCAGGAAAAATCAAATACATCAATCATTCACTCTGCAGTCAGGAAGAATCAAATACATCAATCATTCACTCTGCAGTCAGGAAAAATCAAATACATCAATCATTCACTCTGCAGTCAGGAAGAATCAAATACATCAATCATTCACTCTGCAGTCAGGAAGAATCAAATACATCAGTCATTCAAACTCTAGCCAGGGGAATCAAAGACATCAGTAATTCACTCTGCAGCCAGGGGAATCAAATACATCAGTCATTTCCTCTGCAGCAAGAGTCAAATAAATCAAATTGTGTAATATAATTATTGTCAACCTAAAATATTGTCATATATTTATAAATACAGTTTATACAGGTTTTTCTGTATAAATAGCCTCTAAAATATATGTAAACAGACTGCTACAGGCTTTTCTTTTCTTTTATATTTTGAGGTTGGACATTAGCACGTTGGGCGCACCGATTGGTGTCACCTCATTAGTCAGTATGTTACACCTGTGCTGGCTTGTCATCTCGTTAGTCAGAAGGTGTTTCACTTGTCTGGCCCAGGTGCTATTTCCAGTGCATTCGGAAAGTATTCAGACCCCTTCACTTTTTCCACATTTTGTTACGTTACAGCCTTATTCTAAAATGTATTAAAAATTAATGTTTTTCCTCATCAATCTACACACAACACCCCAATAATGACAAAGCGGAAACAGGTTTTTAGAAATTGTTTTTAATTTTGCTCCACATTTTGCTCCACTTTTTGGTTTGCTACCTCTTTAAGTTTGGTGTGGGTTTTAATTATTGGGCAAATTTAGTGGGTGCTCATGGTGGGCGTCTTTTAGGTCCCAGTTGTTGTTGCTAGTCAACTTTCAGCGGACACCCCCATGAGTGTCTTTCAGAACCCCTCCTAGACCCCACCTGTTTAGTTGTGGTTGTTGTTAGTGAGTCTTTGTTAGTTTCCCCTTCTGTTTGAGCTTAGTGAGTCTTTGTTAGTTTCCCCTTCTGTTTGAGCTTAGTGAGTCTTTGTTAGTTTCCCCTTCTGTTTGAGCGACGCTTTTTGGTTTCTTGCTGGGGAACGTAACACCGACCATAAAAACCTCAATTTCTGTTTTCTTGGAAAGCTGTGAGTGTTATTATATGATACAATATCAGTACTTGTTGCATTTACAACTTGTCTAAGCCCTATCATCAACTGATTTCAGCCAGTGTATGGCTGTTTGAATGGAATGTTGGCATATTGGCTAGTTCATTTGAAAAATGAATATTCCGAGTCAATATTCACGTAATAATAAGGAATTCCCCTTGACCACACCTACAAATTGGGTAAAACAAACATTCTTTCCTATTGACTCCAACTGTAAAAAAGCCAACTTTGTCGTTGATTTTTAGTTAGCAGGTTTGACAGGTTTGGTTATTTCTGTTCGTGTTGTTCAATGTACATCCAGGTCAAAAATCCCAACCTACGGATCGCAATGCTCCCACGTAGGGAAATAGAGCCTGCGGTTCCCAATGCTCCCACGTAGGGAAATAGAGCCTGCGGTTCCCAATGCTCCCACGTAGGGAAATAGAGCCTGCGGTTCCCAATGCTCCCACGTAGGGAAATAGAGCCTGCGGTTCACAATGCTCCCACGTAGGGAAATAGAGCCTGCGTGAAGAGCCCTGTGGCTTCAGGATATTTGCCGTGGGAGAGTGGGAAATTGTTGGGACCCATTGTCCAGGTAGGCTACACGAAGCTATGTGTGTGGAAAACATTGAATCACAGGTTAAGACGTTTAACTTGTTTAGTGTAGCCTGTTTGTAACCCCACTCACTACTCGCTGTATAGTCTGTTTGTGTTGTTGGTCTTGGCTAGCTAAAATACGTACAAACTGAGTACACATTCGAGAAGTGCCCTCCGTGCTCCGTTTCGCATACTTTGATTTGGACTCATACTCCGACCCTCCCGTGCTCCAATTTGCGTGCTCGGAGCACGGTAGTACGCATTTTGAGAAACACCCAACATGTTTTTGTCTACTTGCACGAACGCACACGTACGCACGTGGCTGCTAGCACCGTGATGAAAAGGGGCATGGGGGAAGCCCTACAATATAAAGTAGTGAGAACGCTCTGGAGCAGGCAATGTTGAAAAGTCATCTTTAGACATGTACTTATCTTAAATGTAGTTTTGTAATTGACTAAAAAAAAGCAAACAAGAAAATTGGGTTTAAAAAAGGTTGTTTTTGCTGTGAGCAAATGGGGCAACCACAGGTTGTTTCCCCCCACAAGGGGGGCAGGGCCCCCGACATTCCATTTAATACCGACTGGGACTTTGGAATCATTCCTCTAAAACTGTCTGGCTAGTTAGCTAACAAACATACAGTGCAGATACATTCACAATATCTTATCACAGCAGTAGCAAATCAATGGTTGACCAACTCCCTGACCAAAATGGCTGACCTTTATCCCATCATAAGAAGGTTCATGTCCACTCTAGTATTCTAATTCCTAATTCTATGATGGCGGAGCCCACCTGAGGCGTTCGTCCTGAGCTGCAGCTCCCCCGGGGATAATCTTGGTGATGAAGATGCTGGGGTCTTCGCCGATGTGGGGGTTATCTGTCCCCCCCGCAATACTGAAGCCCAACCCAGAGTTACCCTACACAGAGGGGCAGAAGCGAGAAATGGATTTGGTTCAGATCAACTGTTATGTCATATAAAGCCATATTTTCAACATACAATATGTAGATGCACTGCAATGCTATCATGATGTGCTTACAGTATAGCATTAAGTGTACTGTTTAGTTAATTAAAATAAAATTATAAAATATTCCATAATTTCTATTCATAATTTGATCCTGCTGTATAGCATTATGAGTACATTCCCACTTCAAATACTGAAACAATCAGGCTGTATTACACTGAGTATATTATCCGCTATAGTTACGACCAACTTCATTGTAAATGTCTGTGTATGGCTGGGGGGGGGGGTTATATGTGCAATGGGAGCTATGTATGGTTGGAGGGAAGTGGTAGTGTAGAGTAGTGTGTATTATAGGGCAGTAGAATAGGGCCAGGGCCCAACTCCATAGACTAAACTAAGGTTCGGTGTGTGGTTGTGGTTTGGGGCGGTGTGCGTCTCTGTGACAGAATAGTGCATTGTGTCTTAATGCTAGAGTTAGTGATGCAAACGCAGATCGTGGCTGAATCAGGTCACGGCAGAAAGAGGAGAGAGACGAGAGCCCTGCAGCTACAGGCAGGCACAGAAACAGTTTCCTCTCTGTCTCCTCTCCCTCCTTCTCTCCCTGCTCCCCCTCTCCCTACTTCTCTCCCTGCTCCCCCTCTCTACCCCCTCCTCCGTCTACTCCCCCTCTCTCTCCTTCTCTTCCTACTCCCCCTCTCTCCTCCTTCTACCTGCTCCCCCTTTCTCTCCTTCTCTCCCTACTCCCCTCTCTCCTCCTTCTACCTGCTCCCCCTTTCTCTCCTTCTCTCTCTGCTCCCCCATCTACCTCCTCCTCCCCCTTTATCTCCTCCTTCTACCTGCTCCCCCTATCTCTCCTTCTCTCCCTGCTCCCCCCTCTACCTCCTCCTCCCCCTTTCTCTCCTCCATCTGCTCCCCCTCTCTATCCTTCTCTCCCTGCTCCCCCTACCTCCTCCTTCCTCCTGCTTCCCTTCTGCTTCCCCCACTCTCTCCCTGCTGCCCCCTCTACCTCCTCCGCCCCCTTGCTCCACACTCCCTCTCTTCTCCACCTGCTCCCCCTCTCCCTCCTTCACTCCCTGCTACCCACTCTCTCTCCTTCTCTCCCCTCTCTCTCCTTCTCTCTGCTCCCACCTCTACCTCCTCCTCAGCCTCCTCCCCCCTCTCTCTCCTTCTCTCCCTCTCTCTCCTTCTCTCCCTGCTCCCACCTCTACCACCTCCTCAGCCTCCTCCCCCCTCTCTCTCCTTCTCTCCCCTCTCTCTCCTTCTCTCCCTGCTCCCACCTCTACCACCTCCTCAGCCTCCTCCCCCCCTCTCCTTCTCTCCCTCCTCTCTCTGCTCTCCCCCCTCTCTCTCTGCTCTCCCTCCTCTCTCTGCTCTCCCTCCTCTCTCTCTGCTCTCCCTCCTCTCTCTGCTCCCCCTCCTCTCTCTGCCCTCCCTCCTCTCTCTCTGCTCCCCCTCCTCTCTCTGCTCCCCCTCCTCTCTCTCTGCTCTCCCTCCTCTCTCTCTGCTGCTCTCCCTCCTCTCTCTCTGCTCTCCCTCCTCTCTCTCTGCTCTCCCTCCTCTCTCTCTGCTCCCCCTCCTCTCTCTCTGCTCCCCCTCCTCTCTCTGCTCTCCCTCCTCTCTCTCTGCTCTCCCTCCTCTCTCTGCTCTCCCTCCTCTCTCTCTGCTCTCCCTCCTCTCTCTCTGCTCTCCCTCCTCTCTCTGCTCTCCCTCCTCTCTCTGCTCTCCCTCCTCTCTCTGCTCTCCCTCCTCTCTCTCTGCTCTCCCTCCTCTCTCTCTGCTCTCCCTCCTCTCTCTCTCTGCTCTCCCTCCTCTCTCTGCTCTCCCTCCTCTCTCTCTGCTCTCCCTCCTCTCTCTGCTCTCCCTCCTCTCTCTCTGCTCTCCCTCCTCTCTCTCTGCTCCCCCTCATCTCTCTGCTCTCCCTCCTCTCTCTCTGCTCTCCCTCCTCTCTCTGCTCTCCCTCCTCTCTCTCTGCTCTCCCTCCTCTCTCTCTGCTCTCCCTCCTCTCTCTCTGCTCTCCCTCTTCTCTCTCTGTTCCCCCTCCTTCTCTCCCTCCTCTATGACACACAGCTTTACATCATATAGTAAGACAGAGCCCTGGACCACTATGGAAAGGGATTTTGATAGCTAAGAGAAAATATAAATGAAATATCTTGCATGGTTTTAACCTTTTAAATGTACATCTTTATTCACATTTTAACATTTAGATTCAAATTGAAACCTTCAATTTATTTGAAACCTTAAATTTACATAGAAAACGTAAGAGTTTAGAAGCACCTATCTCATGGAAACGAGAACCATGGTTTAAACTGAGATGTGATGTTCCTCTTACTTACCCGTTCCAGTGTGATCTCCTCATACTCATAATCTGCTTCAGATCCATTCGCCTGAAAGACAACACACAAGACATCAGCCAATCAATCATCGGGAAATCATAAGAGAGCTGTCTCCATTGGCCTATACTGGAAAGATGGACATGAGATCATTGAAAGATCAAACTTCTCTCCCACTGGATGTCTCATTTTGATGGCCTATTCCTCCTCAAAACCCAAACTGGAGGTGTTAAAGAAAGAGATGTGAGGGACTATACTGTAGCTACAACAAACAGTGGTTGTGTGAGATCAGAGCAGACCTCCCCCCTCAGTAGCAGCTTTATGAAGGGCAGAGCAGGCTGGCTATCAATGTGAAATCCCCTCCGCTCTGTGGGGAATACTGCTGCAATGTGCAGCAGGCAGGGAGGCAGCGGGGCTTTCTGAGTAGAGCACAGCGCTAATGCTGTCGTCTTGTGTGGCGCGAGGGGATAATCTCCACAGGATTAGAGGTGATAGGCGTGTTGGGAGAGAGAGGACAACAGCAGGACTGCTCTGTCCCCGCCAGACACATACAGTACCATAACCACCAGTGATGGAGTGGTAATTATTACTTTTTTTAAGTGGGTAAACTATAAACTCTAGTTGGTGATTGAGCTAATACGAACAACCACTGATATAAACCAGGTCTATAGGGAAGGCCCAATGTAATTTTATGTACAAAATGACACAAAATGCACATCAGATCATCCCTCCCAAAATAGTTAATTTGGACTGGACACTTTAAAATCACGTTCATGTTCTTTCACACAAAACAGTTTTAAAAATAGATTTTTATATACAGTTGAAGTCGGAAGTTTACATACACCTTAGCCAAATACATTTAAACGCAGTTTTTATTTCTGTCATCACATTTCCAGTGGGTCAGAAGTTTACATACACTCAATTAGTATTTGGTAGCATTGCCTTTAAATTGTTTAACTTGGGTCAAACGTTTCGGGTAGCCTTCCACAAGCTTCTCACAATAAGTTGGGTGAATTTTGGCCCATTCCTCCTGACAGAGCTGGTGTAACTGAGTCAGGTTTGTAGGCCTCCTTGCTCGAACACGCTTTTTCAGTTCTGCCCACACCTTTTCTATAGGATTGAGGTCAGGGCTTTGTGATGGCCACTCCAATACCTTGACTTTGTTGTCCTTAAGCCATTTTGTCACAACTTTGGAAGTATGCTTGGGGTCATTGTCCATTTGGAAGACCCATTTGCGACCAAACTTTAACTTCCTGACTGATGTCTTGAGATGTTGCTTCAATATATCCACCTAATTTTCCTGATGCCATCTATTTTGTGAAGTGCACCAGTCCCTCCTGCAGCAAAGCACCCCCACAGCATGATGCTGCCACCCCCGTGCTTCACGGTTGGGATGGTGTTCTTCGGCTTGCAAGCTATCCCCTTTTTCCTCCAAACATAACGATGGTCATTATGGCCAAACAGTTCTATTTCTGTTTCATCAGACCAGAGGACATTTCTCCAAAAAGTACGATCTTTGTCCCCATGTGCAGTTGCAAACCGTAGTCTGGCTTTTTAATGCCGGTTTTGGAGCAGTGGCTTCTTCCTTGCTGAGCGGCCTTTCAGGTAATGTCGATATAGGACTCGTTTTACTGTGGACATAGATACTTTTTACCTGTTTCCTCCAGCATCTTCACAAGGTCCTTTGCTGTTGTTCTGGGATTGATTTGCTGAAGTGAAATGAAAAAAATAAAAGTATGTTCATCTTTAGTTAACAGAACGCGTCTCCTTCCTGAGCAGTATGACGGCTGTGTGGTCCCATGGTGTTTATACTTGCGTACTATTTTTTGTACAGATGAACGTGGTACCTTCAGGTGTTTGGAAATTGCTCTCAAGGATGAACCAGTCTTGTGGATGTGTACACATTTTTTTCTGAGGTCTTGGCTGATTTCTTTTGATTTTCCCATGATTTCAAGCAAAGAGGCACTGAGTTTGAAGGTAGGCCTTGAAATACATCCACAGGTACACCTCCAATTGACTCAAATGATGTCAATTAGCCTATCAGAAGCTTCTAAAGCAGTGAATTATAAGTTAAATAATCTGTCTGTAAACAATTGTTGGAAAAATTAATTGTGTCATGCACAAAGCAGATGTCCTAACCGACTTGCCAAAACTATAGTTTGTTAACAAGAAATTTGTGGAGTGGTTTAAAAATGAGTTTTAATGACTCCAACCTAAGTGTAAACTTCCGACTTCAACTGTACATTGCCTTCAGAAAGTATTCATACTCCTTCACTTCTTCCACATTTTGTTGTTACAGCCTGAATTCAAAATGGGGGCGGCAGGTGGCTTAGTGGTTAAGAGCGTTGTGCCAGTAACCGAAAGGTCGCTGGTTCTATCCCTGAGCCGACTAGGTGAAAAATCTGTCGATGTGCCCTTGAGCAAGGCACTTAACCCTAATTGCTCCTGTAAGTCACTCTGGATAAGAGCGTCTGCTAAATGAAAAAACAAAACAAAAAAACAAATGGATTAAATATATCACCTCTGGCAGCGATTACAGCTGTAAGTCTTTCTGGGTAAGTCTCTAAGAGCTTGTACAATATTGTATTTGCCCATTATTCTTTTAAAGATTCTTCAAGCTCTGTCTAGTTGGCTGTTGATCATTGCTAGACAGCCATTTTCAAGTCTTGCCATAGATTTTTAAGCCAATTTAAGTCAAAACTGTAACTAGGCCACTCGGGAACATTCAATGTTGTCTTGGTAAGCAACTCCAGTGTAGATTTGGCATTGTGTTTTAGGTTATTGTCCTGCTGAAAGGTGAGTTTGTCTCCCAGTGTCTGTTAGAAAGCAGACTGAACCAGGTTTTCCTCTAGGATTTTGCCTGTGCTTCCCTCTATTCCATTGATTTTTATCCTAAAAAACTCCCTAGTCCTTGCTGATGACAAGCATACCCATAACATGATGTAGCCACCACCATGCTTGAAAATATGATGAGTGGTACTCAGTCATGTGTTGTCTTGGATTTGCCCCAAATATAACACTTTTTATTCAGGACATAAAGTGAATTTCTTTTCCAATTTTTTTGCACTTTTACTTTAGTGCCTTGTTGCAAACAGGATGCATGTTTTGGAATATGTATATTCTGTACAGGCTTCCTTCTTTTCACTCTGTCAATTAGGTTAGTATTTTGGATAGGGCTGACCCCATTTAGTCGACTGGTCAATTGTTTGGTCGATAGGCTGTTCGTCGACAGAGATTTCTTTAGTAGAGCAGTGGCAAAAACAGTGCATTCGGAAAGTATTCAGACCCCTTGACTTTTTCCACATTTTTGTTACGTTACAGCCTTATTCTAAAATGTATTAATTTTTTTTCCCCCTCGTCAATCTACACACAATACACCATAATGACAAAGCAAAAACAGGTTTTTAGAAATTTTGGCAAATGTCTTAATAATAAAAAATGGGAATATTAAATTTACATAAGTATTCAAACCCTTTACTCAGTACTTTGTTGAAGCACCTTTGGAAGCGATTACAGCCTCGAGTCTTCTTGGGTATGACGCTACACGGTTGGCACACCTGCATTTGGGAAGTTTCTCCCATAATTCTCTGCAGATCCCCAAAAGCTCTGTCAGGTTGGATGGGGAGAGTCGCTGCACAGCTATTTTCACATCTCTCCAGAGATGTTCGATGTGTGTCTTGACTGAGGCAGCAGTAGATTCACATTTATGTCAAGTGTCTACCATCTCTCTCTTTCTTTCTCTCACTCTTTTTCTTTCCCGCTCTCTCTCTTCTCCCTCCCTCCCTGTCTTCCCTCCCTCCCTCCCTGTCTTCTTTCCCTCCCTCCCTATCTCCTCTCCCTCCCTCTATTTCTCTCTCACCTCTGCCTCCCTCTCTCTATTTCTCTCTCTCCTGTCCCTCCCCCCTCTCCCACCCTCCCTGTCTCCCCTCTCTCCATTTCTCTCTCTCCTGTCCTCTCCCTCCCAGACACACACAGACAGACAGACAGACAGACAGACAGACAGACAGACAGACAGACAGACACTGCTGGGGAGGGATTAGATGTCATTAATAAAAGTTGCATTAGGAAAATAAATAGACACCCAACAATTAATCTCCCAACCAACCCCAGAATGCCAAAGTGTTACACAAGGCTCTGTCCCTGATTTGGGCTATTTGAGTGTGATCCTGTAACCCAGGCTTTAAGCTCCCTGATGGGACTCTAAGGCCTTTAAATACCAAATGCCTTCCTATCCTATCACCCTGCCTGCCACACCACGTCTACCCCTCACTGCACTACACACTGCAGTACCAGACAGACCACAGGGGCTGGCCCCCTCACTGCACTACACACTGCAGTACCAGACTGACCCCAGGGGCTGGCCCCCTCACTGCACTACACACTGCAGTACCAGACTGACCCCAGGGGCTGGCCCCCTCACTGCACTACACACTGCAGTACCAGACTGACCACAGGGGCTGGCCCCCTCACTGCACTACACACTGCAGTACCAGACTGACCACAGGGGCTGGCCCCCTCACTGCACTACACACTGCAGTACCAGACTGACCCCAGGGGCTGGCCCCCTCACTGCACTACACACTGCAGTACCAGACTGACCCCAGGGGCTGGCCCCCTCACTGCACTACACACTGCAGTACCAGACTGACCACAGGGGCTGGCCCCCTCACTGCACTACACACTGCAGTACCAGACTGACCCCAGGGGCTGGCCCCCTCACTGCACTACACACTGCAGTACCAGACTGACCACAGGGGCTGGCCCCCTCACTGCACTACACACTGCAGTACCAGACTGACCCCAGGGGCTGGCCCCCTCACTGCACTACACACTGCAGTACCAGACTGACCCCAGGGGCTGGCCCCCTCACTGCACTACACACTGCAGTACCAGACTGACCCCAGGGGCTGGCCCCCTCACTGCACTACACACTGCAGTACCAGACTGACCCCAGGGGCTGGCCCCCTCACTGCACTACACACTGCAGTACCAGACTGACCCCAGGGGCTGGCCCCCTCACTGCACTACACACTGCAGTACCAGACTGACCACAGGGGCTGGCCCCCTCACTGCACTACACACTGCAGTACCAGACTGACCCCAGGGGCTGGCCCCCTCACTGCACTACACACTGCAGTACCAGACTGACCCCAGGGGCTGGCCCCCTCACTGCACTACACACTGCAGTACCAGACTGACCACAGGGGCTGGCCATCGTGGCCACAGATATGGGGGTGAGCGACAGAGAGCGAGAGAGAGAGAGCTGGGACTAGGGACAGTAAAAGTTTCCACATTCTTAACGTAGTCAGATTTGTTTTTGAGCAACGTGCACCTTTTGGTAACATGATACCTCAACGATCCAGACTTCCAAATAGCAACATTCACAAGGGGGCAATAGAGGTTGTCTTCTCTGTTGTAAAAGCAAAAGAAGATTCTCTCTTGTCTTGTTGTCTTCCCTTGCTAGCAAGTTGGCTAAACACTGCACGCTAGCTGGCCTTTAGCTTCCCACATCTCCAAGTTGGCTAAACACTGCACGCTAGCTAGCCTTTAGCTTCCCACATCTCCAAGTTGGCTAAACACTGAACGCTAGCTAGCCTTTAGCTTCCCACATCTCCAAGTTGGCTAAACACTGCAAGCTAGCTAGCCTTTAGCTTCCCACATCTCCAAGTTGGCTAAACACTGAACGCTAGCTAGCCTTTAGCTTCCTACATCTCCAAGTTGGCTAAACACTGAACGCTACATTTTACATTTTGGTCATTTAGCAAACACTCTTATCCAGAGCGACTTACAGGAGCAATTAGGGTTAAGTGCCTTGCTCAAGGGCACGTCGACAGATTTTTCACCTAGTCGGCGATTAGAACCAGCAACCTTTCGGTTACTGGCACTACGCTCTTAACCACTAAGCTACCTGCCGCCCTAGCTAGCCTTTAGCTTCCCACATCTCCAAGTTGGGCTAAACACTGCAAGCTAGCTGCTAGCCTTTAGCTTCCCACATCACCATGTGAAATGATCGGATTTCAAATGAAATAATATGACCTGGCAAATATTTGTATACTTGCCGGTGTAAGCTACAACATTATCCCAATTTGATATTCTTCTTCAATGTATTCGTTCCCATATTAGCCCAAAATAGAATGTCATAGTTTTTTTGTCACTAAGGAAAAAAAAGCACATGGCTATCTGTTTTTCCAAATAGCCTAAAATAACTTTATCACTTCTAAACAAAATACCTTTTTGGGGGATTCTAATAAGGCTACAATGTTGTTTTGTTTTATTGTTTGAACAGTCGCTGAGAGTTGAAGTTGAACATTTTGCAGTTTTCAAGTTAATTTCCTGCAGTTCTACTCATTTTGTCATGGGGCAGAGAAATATTTTGTTTCAGCTTTGAAGCTAATATCCTGCAATTCTACACAAAACCTTGCCGTTTTGAAGCTTTAAGTAACTGTCAAGTGTTTCCAGATTTCGATGAAATATGACCTATAATTAATTACAATATGAGTTAAATAGTTTTCGTTCCACATTTTTTAAATTAAGTATGTTAAAAAGCAGCTTTTCTATGTTGGAATGGTGTGGATGTACCCCAACAACAGAATGGTGTGGGCGTATATCGGTCATTAAAAATATTCAAGCAAGTAGACCGCTGATTGGCCAATGAGGAAAGAGCAAGCATTTTTGAAAAGGTGGTCTGTTTGAGATACAAGTTTGAGGTGGGGTTTTTTCTCCAATTTATGCTTTGGCCACAAATACGAGTATAGGATGAGTCAACAACATTATTTGGGTGTGAGTTAACAGAATATTAACTTTTAAAAGTGAGATGTTCACTGGACAGTTACTTTAAATTACAGTGCATGTATGTATATAAAACAAATATACAAGAAGTATTGAGTTGAAACATTTATAATTGGTGGATACCAATATCCCTGTAAACCTCCCAGGCTCATGTGGCCCTGGGTTAAGAACATAAATTGTAGATTAATAATATTACACTGTATTGTATTACACCCTTTAAAATGATTCCACAGATCCCTTGTCCAAAATGTGTTTAATCTGTTGTTGTTCATGAAATATCAAAAATACAAAATAAACATTTTGTATTAAATTTTTTAGATCTGGCTGCAGTATCGAGGGTTGAATTGGAATTTATGAGCCATTCTCAATTCAATTCAACCCTGCTAGATACACTGAAACACTGAGACAACTTTCAAGTTGTATTAGTGGTAGGTACAGGATACACATGGTATACACTGTCCAATGAAATGCTTATTGCAGGTTCATTCTCGATAATGCAACAAAATAAGAAATAATAAAAGATAAGAATACGAACATAAAATAAATGTCTATCGCCCCCACAATAGTATATGCATTGGTTGAAGCTCAATGTTAAATTCAAATCTCCCTACCATCATCTCTAAGCCAATATGACACCAATGTCGATGAAAATTTGCGAATCAACTTGATTAGAGGTACACAACAGACTCCCCGCCTCTCGTCATGATCCGCCAGGTCGTTACCAAGAACCACTATACCAGATTTTTTACAGGGTCATTAGCATTAGGGTCGTCAGACAATGTTTTCCCCAAACCTGGCTGAAATTCTAGACGTCGGATTAAAACAAGGCTACAGCGTCCATAAGGGGACAATTAGACTTGGATCCATTTTGAATGAATACGTTTGTAAGTGCAACAGTTTTTATAAAAGTAATAAGTTATCGCTCTCACGTGCAATATTTCTGTTCATCAAGAACCAATTAAGTGCTTCCTTTTTGTAGCATTTCTGACCATGCTAACATCTTTTCAGCCGAATCTCAGAGTTCTAAAATCGGACCTAGTAGCTAGCTAACGCCAGTCGGATGAGAGGCAAGCTACAAGCAAAGATGCTAGCTATATTATGCTACGGAAGGTTTTTCAAACGGCTGAAGTCATCTGTGTAAACTATTGGCCTTGACACTTGACACTTGCGTGTAATAAGCACAAATGAGATAGTAAACGTCCTTGGCTGCTATTGCCAGTTAGCTAGCCAGTAACGTTAGCTAGTTACAAGGCTGTAACGTTAATGTTAGCCGCAAGGACGGATCATGCACCGGCACAACTCAATGTTGACAATATCGCTATCCGACATTCTTCCACAAACAAAGCACAGCTATTCCACTATTGTAATACAGTAACAAGTCATGGACACTGGGCTCTAGATGGATGGCCATGGTGATATTTACTGGGAACAGCAGTTACTGTAATAGGTGTGCTATTCATTGACCATTAGATTGAGCAGTTTACAGGGGATGAGGTATACCTTCTATATTTCCCCCCAGCAGATTTATGCACAGAGACCAGACCACGCAACATGATTTGGTTTGTAATCTCAATAAACATTAATCTCAATCTCAATGGAAGGCATTTCCCCAGCCCGGATTAAATACACTATTCTGGGCGTTTGGTAGCTTCAGTGAGCCTGGTTATTGAACTCTAACAGAAAGTAATAATCATGTAAAATATACAGTAGAATGTTGTTTCTAGCTCTGGCTGGTAACATCGGTAAATAGATTATTTTTTACATGGTATTTCACTTTAACAGCAACTACGTTGTGCAACATAAACAACAGGCTTCTACCACCAGGCCATCAGACAGCTGAACAGCTAACCCCAGACCATCTGCACCCCAGACCATCTGCACCCCAGACCATCTGCACCCCAGACCATCTGCACCCCAGACCTGCACCTTAGAGACCATCTGCACCCCAGACCTGCACCTAGAGACCATCTGCACCTTAGAGACCATCTGCACCCCAGACCTGCACCTTAGAGACCATCTGCACCCCAGACCTGCACCTTAGAGACCATCTGCACCCCAGACCATCTGCACCTTAGAGACCATCTGCACCCCAGACCATCTGCACCTTAGAGACCATCTGCACCCCAGACCTGCACCTTAGAGACCATCTGCACCTTAGAGACCATCTGCACCCCAGACCTGCACCTTAGAGACCATCTGCACCCCCGACCTGCACCTTAGAGACCATCTGTACCTTAGAGACCATCTGCACCCCAGACCTGCACCTTAGAGACCATCTGCACCTTAGAGACCATCTGCACCCCAGACCTGCACCTTAGAGACCATCTGCACCTTAAAGACCATCTGCACCCCAGACCTGCACCTTAGAGACCATCTGCACCTTAGAGACCATCTGCACCCCAGACCTGCACCTTAGAGACCATCTGCACCTTAGAGACCATCTGCACCTTTGAGACTATTTGCACCTTAGAGACTATCTGCACCATTGAGACTATTTGCACCTTAGAGACTATCTGCACCATTGAGACTATCTGCACCTTAGAGACTATATGCACTGAGTACCCACACATCCAACCCTCACACACACGCAAACACCCATAAACACTCACACACAAGCACACACATGCAAACACCCACAAACACTCACACACAAACACCCATAAACACTCAAACACAAGCACACACAAACACCCATAAAAATTCACACATAAGCACACACACACTCAGAACTAACACACATACAGTACATTACATACACACAGAGTCAACGCTGCTGTTCAATTATTTACTATTTATTGTTCTGCGTGACCAAGTCACTACCCACTTTTTATTTGTAAATACAGTCCATTATTACTATGCATGCTACCACTTATTTTACTTATTTTTTAATTGACTCTATTTTTATTATTGTTATTGACTGATGTTGATTGATGTTGACTGATGTTGACTGAGTATACTGTAATGTTGAGGGAGATAGCACATCAGAATGTAACTGCACCTTTTGAACCTGCCGGAAACTGTGTACAGTGGCTTGCGAAAGTATTCACCCCCCTTGGCATTTTTCCTATTTTGTTGCTTTACAACCTGGAATTAAAATTGATTTTGGGGGGGGTTTGTATCATTTGATTTACACAACATGCCTACCACTTTGAAGATGCAAAATATGTTTTATTGTGAAACAAACAAGAAATTACTTGACTTGAGCGTGCATAACTATTCACCCCCCCAAAGTCAATACTTTGTAGAGCCACCTTTTGCAGCAATTACAGCTGCAAGTCTCTTGGGGTATGTCTCTATAAGCTTGGCACATCTAGCCACTGGGATTTTTGCCCATTCTTCAAGGCAAAACTGCTCCAGCTCCTTAAAGTTGGATGGGTTCCGCTTGTGTACAGCAATCTTTGAATCATACCACAGATTCTCAATTGGATTGAAGTCTGGGCTTTGACCAGGCTATTCCAAGACATTTAAATGTTTCCCCTTAAACCACTTGAGTGTTGCTTTAGCAGTATGCTTAGGGTCATTGTCCTGCTGGAAGGTGAACCTCCGTCCCAGTCTCAAATCTCTGGAAGACTGAAACAGGTTTCCCTCAAGAATTTACCTGTATTTAGCGCCATCCATCATTCCTTCAATTCTGACCAGTTTCCCAGTCCCTGCCGATGAAAAACATCCCCACAGGATGGTGTTCCTGGGGTGATGAGAGGTGTTGGGTTTGCGCCAGACATAGCGTTTTTCTTGATGGCCAAAAAGCTCAAATGTAGTCTCATCTGACCAGAGTCCATATGTTTGGGGAGTCTCCCATATACCTTTTGGCGAACACCAAACGTGTTTGCTTATTTTTTTCTTTAAGCAATGGCTTTTTTCTGGCCACTCTTCCGTTAAAGCCTAGCACTGTGGACTGTACGGCTTAAAGTGGACCTATGGACAGATACTCCAATCTCCACTGTGGAGCTTTGCAGCTCCTTCAGGGTTATCTTTGGTCTCTTTGTTGCCTCTCTGATTAATGCCCTCCTTGCCTGGTCCGTGAGTTTTGGTGGGGGGCCCTCTCTTGGCAGGTTTGTTGTGGTGCCATATTCTTTAAATTTTTGAATCATGGATTTAATGGTGCTCTGTGGGATGTTCATAGTTTCGGATATTTTTTTATAACCCAACCCTGATCTGTACTTCTCCACAACTTTGTCCCTGACCTGTTTGGAGAGCCCCTTGGTCTTCATGGTGCCGCTTGCTTGGTGGTGCCCCTTGCTTAGTGGTGTTGCAGACTCTGGGGCCTTTCAGAGCAGGTGTATATATACTGAGATCATGTGACAGATCATGTGACACTTAGATTACACACAGGTGGACTTTATTTAACTAATTATGTGACTTCTGAAGGTAATTGGTTGCACCAGATCTTATTTAGGGGCTTTATAGCAAAGGGGGCGAATACATAATGCACGCACCACTTTTCCGTTATTAATTTTTTAGAATTTTTTGAAGCAAGTTATTTTTTTAATTTCACTTCACCAATTTGGACTATTTGGTGTATGTCCATTACATGAAATCCAAATAAAAATCCATTTAAATTACAGGTTGTAATGCAACAAAATAGGAAAAACGGCTAGGGGGTTTAATACTTTTGCAAGGCACTGTATGTGACGAATACATATTTACATTTTAGTCTTTTAGCAGACGCTCTTATCCAGAGCGACTTACAGTTAGTGAATATATTTATTTTTTATTTTTATACTGGCCCCCCGTGGGAATCGAACCCACAACCCTGGCGTTGCAAACGCCATGCTCTATCAACTGAGCTACATCCCTGCCGGCCATTCCCTCCCCTACCCTGGGCCAATTGTGCGCCGCCCATGAGTCTCCCGGTCGCGGCCGGCTGCGACAGAGCCTGGATTCGAACCAGGATCTCTAGTGGCACAGTTAGCACTGCGATGCAGTGCCTTAGATCACTGCGCCACTCAGGAGTATACAATTAGATTTATTTAATTGATTTGATTTTGATTTGAAAAGGATGGTTACACTGTATTTCTAGACTGTTATTTCCTGGTATTTATCCTTCATCGTCGACATCAACAGTTCTCTAATAACCATGGTTTATTTGTGGCTCATTTAAGTTCAGTTGTGTGTGTGTGTGTGGGGGGGGGGGGGGGGGGGGGGGGTAAAGAAATGCAGACTTACGTATGGGGGGCTGTCCAAGCTGTCTGTGTTAACCACTACAGGAGGTGGGTTTGCCTGCAACAGAATAAAAAAAATAGAAAATTAACTCAGTTTTGGTTATCAAAATATTTCATGACAAAATAAAATATTTTTTCACCTCCCGATTCCCTGGTAGTACGTTGCAAAAGCTAAACACAACAACAAAAATTACAAAAATTACAAAACAATATTAGGCCAAGCTAAAAAAAAAGTTTAACAAAATAATAACTTACTCTCCGCATGTTTTGGTACAACATTTTGAAAGCATCGGTTAGAGATTACCACGGTAGAATGGGTCCATATGCGACGTGACATACTGTTCTATTGTAGAATATGAACTCCTGAAGCCTACAGCAATGCCGTTGCTATGGAATTGGCCCAAACATCCCCAACTACATCCCTAATAATAGACAACTCCTCCTGGATCCCCTGGTCTTCACTGGGCTGGTCTCTCCTCTCCTACAGGTCCTGAGGTACAAAACAACCACCCCAAGCAGCAAGTCTCTCCCTCACAAACACTAATCCTACAAACTCCAGCACCAAAACAGAAGCAAAATGGGAGGTGTGTAAAAAAAGAAAGAGGGAGAGAGGAGAGGAGGGAAAAAAAGAAGAGAGGGTGACGTGGGTGACGTGGGTGACGTGGGTGCAGGCAGAGAGGAGGGTGGAGAGATGGCAGGAGTGGTCTCAGCTGGGATGGGGATCACAGGGATTACGTGTACGGGGGGCGGGGGTGGGACCAACACATCTGGCTGCTAAACAATGGCAATGGAGGTCAAGGGTCAGGGTAAAACACACAGACACATAGGCAGAATAAACACACTGCGTAACACGGATGCAGTAACACACAATGATAAATCACATGCTGAACGGGAAGAAGGCAGGAAAGGAGAGAGAGAGAGAGAGAGAGAGAGAGAGAGAGAGAGAGAGAGAGAGAGAGAGAGAGAGAGAGAGAGAGAAGGAGCGTGAGTAAGTGAGAGAGAGAAAGAGAAATTGAAAGAGAAAGTGAGAGAGAGGAATCGAGAAAGAGTGAGTGAGTGAGTGAGTGATTGAGAAAGTGAGAGAGACAAATCGAGAGCGAGAAAATATGATAATGTTCTGAACTGAATTATGGTAATGTAGTAGTGAGGGAGGATTGTCTGACAGTGGCAGCTGCTGAGGGCTCTAATGTGTGTAGATTATAGAGGGGGATGAGAGTAGAAAAAAAATAATAGAGAGAGAGAGAGAGAGAGAGAGAGAGAGAGAGAGAGATGGCCTCAACCCCCCCAGCATCAGAAAGGCTGTTCAAGTTTGGGGATTTGGTGTGTTTCTCGTGAGACTGAGTTTCCAGGCAGGATTTGCTATTATGTTATTGACGGAGTACTGAGAACGATGTGAACATTCCTTTAGGATGAAATATGCAGATCGGCTTAAATGTATTTGGTTTTTGAGGAACATTTAGGTAAACAGGTTTCTCTTCACAAGATTAAAAGGAAAACACATTTAGTATATTCAAACGCTAAGCCAGGAGAACAACACTATGGACATACATAGATATCATTACATTCCACAAGGGATTTAACGTGTTGAGGAAGAAGTCTAATTAGACATTATAGAACAGGGGTCTTCAACTCTGACCCTACGAGGTATGGACTACTACTGGTTTTCTGTTCTACCTGATCATTAATTGGTTTAAAATCAGTCCCTGACTAGAGGGGAATAATTTTTAAAAAGCGGTAGAACTGGCTATGAGGTTCCAGAATTTAATTTGAGGGTTCTAGAACATCAACAAGACTATCTCACACGTAGGAAAGCAAGAACAAACGCTCCTATATAAAAACATGGAAGACACGGTCATTCCATCCTTAGAGCCCGTGTCCACAAAGCCTTTCAGAGTAGGAGGGCTGATGTAGGACCAGTTTTGCCTTTTAGATCATAATGAATAACATTATATGGACAGGTAAGGATCTGATCCTATATTATTTGTGAATACCGACCCAAAGCTACCATGTGCTCCTCTCCAGCCTCTCAATGTAAATAAAAGTCATTGACAGTTAACCTCAGTGGACCCAATGTTAATCTGATCTGCTGGTCTGGTGGCTCCATTGACAGAAGTGGCTGTGCTTTAGCTGTAAATTAACCCAGCATGACTGTGATGGTGATGAGTGGAGTTTAGTGTTGTTCTTTACACACACACACACAAACACACACACACACACACACACACACACACACACACACACACACACACACACACACACATACACACGTAGGATCTTAATTTGAGCCAGTTTGCTAAAGCAGGAAAATAATCCTGTAGCAACAGGAAATGTGAATGATTATGTGGATTATAATTAATGGACATATTTGTAGGGGTTGATACATTTTTCGTAAGGGAAAATCATGTCTGAAATTTTAAAATGGAAATTACAAACTTCAGAAGCCTTTTTAAGGTTTTACTTTTCCTGCATTAGAGGAAAGTTCTCCTGCAACAGGGTGATCAAATTAAGATCCTACATCTTCTGTACACACACACACGTCGCATACGCATGCACGCACGCACACATGCATCTGAGTAGTGAATACAACAGAGTGTTCGCAATGAATGGTGTGTGTGATGAAGGCGAATCATGCCGAAACTTAAGCTGATTGTTTACTTATCCCGTCAATAAATCTATCAGATTTCCAAGGCAACAGAGTGCTCCTTTTTCTTTATTCTCCCTGACAGTCACCAGTTACAGTATCCTGGGGTAAGGAATGTTGGTTCTCCCGGACAGTCAAAAGTCGCAGTATCCTGGGTAAGGAATGTTGGTTCTCCTTGACAGTCACCAGTCGCAGTATCCTGGGGTAAAAAATGTTGGTTCTCCTGGATAGTCACCAGTTGCAGTATCCTGGGGTAAGGAATGTTGGTTATCCCGGACAGTCACCAGTTGCAGTATCCTGGGTAAGGAATGTTGGTTCGCCTGGACAGTCAAAAGTCGCAGTATCCTGGGTAAGGAATGTTGGTTCTCCTGGACAGTCACCAGTTGCAGTATCCTGGGTAAGGAATGTTGGTTCGCCTGGACAGTCAAAAGTCGCAGTATCCTGGGTAAGGAATGTTGGTTCTCCTGGACAGTCACCAGTCGCAGTATCCTGGGGTAAAACATTTTGGTTCTCCTGGACAGTCACCAGTTGCAGTATCCTGGGGTAAGGAATGTTGGTTATCCCGGACAGTCACCAGTTGCAGTATCCTGGGGTAAGGAATGTTGGTTCTCCCAGACAGTCACCAGTTGCAGTATCCTGGTGTAAGGAATGTTGGTTCTCCCGGACAGTCACCAGTTGCAGTATCCTGGGGTAAGGAATGTTGGTTCTCCCGGACAGTCAAAAGTCGCAGTATCCTGGGTAAGGAATGTTGGTTCTCCTGGACAGTCACCAGTTGCAGTATCCTGGGGTAAGGAATGTTGGTTCTCCCGGACAGTCAAAAGTCGCAGTATCCTGGGTAAGGAATGTTGGTTCTCCTGGACAGTCACCAGTCGCAGTATCCTGGGGTAAGGAATGTTGGTTATCCCGGACAGTCACCAGTTGCAGTATCCTGGGTAAGGAATGTTGGTTCGCCTGGACAGTCAAAAGTCGCAGTATCCTGGGTAAGGAATGTTGGTTCTCCTGGACAGTCACCAGTCGCAGTATCCTGGGGTAAATTTTTTTGGTTCTCCCGGACAGTCACCAGTTGCAGTATCCTGGGGTAAGGAATGTTGGTTATCCCGGACAGTCACCAGTTGCAGTATCCTGGGGTAAGGAATGTTGGTTCTCCCGGACAGTCAAAAGTCGCAGTATCCTGGGTAAGGAATGTTGGTTCTCCTGGACAGTCACCAGTCGCAGTATCCTGGGGTAAATTTTTTTGGTTCTCCCGGACAGTCACCAGTTGCAGTATCCTGGGGTAAGGAATGTTGGTTATCCCGGACAGTCACCAGTTGCAGTATCCTGGGGTAAGGAATGTTGGTTCTCCCGGACAGTCACCAGTTGCAGTATCCTGGTGTAAGGAATGTTGGTTCTCCCGGACAGTCACCAGTTGCAGTATCCTGGGGTAAGGAATGTTGGTTATCCCGGACAGTCACCAGTTACAGTATCCTGGGGTAAGGAATGTTTGGTTCTCCCGGACAGTCACCAGTTTGCAGTATCCTGGGGTAAGGAATGTTGGTCTCTCCCGGGACAGTCACCAGTTGCAGTATCCTGGGGTAAGGAATGTTGGTTCTCCCGGACAGTCACCAGTTGCAGTATCCTGGGGTAAGGAATGTTGGTTCTCCCGGACAGTCACCAGTTGCAGTATCCTGGGGTAAGGAATGTTGGTTCTCCCGGACAGTCATCAGTTGCAGTATCCTGGGGTAAGGAATGTTGGTTCTCCCGGACAGTCACCAGTTGCAGTATCCTGGGGTAAGGAATGTTGGTTCTCCCGGACAGTCACCAGTTGCAGTATCCTGGGATAAGGAATGTTGGTTCTCCCGGACAGTCACCAGTTGCAGTATCCTGGGTAAGGAATGTTGGTTCTCCCGGACAGTCACCAGTTGCAGTATCCTGGGGTAAGGAATGACAGTCACCAGTATCCTGGGGTAAGGAATGACAGTCACCAGTATCCTGGGGTAAGGAATGACAGTCACCAGTCTCCTGGGGTAAGGAATGTGTTGGGGGTTTCAAGTCCCTCAATAGAGCACCTGATTTTCTCTTTTTCGTTTAAGCTGGGCTGAAGCACGTGTGTGTGTGTGTGTGTGTGTGTGTGTGTGTGTGTGTGTGTGTGTGTGTGTGTGTGTGTGTGTGTGTGTGTGTGTGTGTGTATGTGCCTTCATGAGGAGCTAAGCCAGCATTGGGTCAACCCTCCCCACCTCCAGCAGAGCAGGCCAGGCTGAAGGCCACTGTGTCAGCACTCCCAGAGAAAAGCCCTCTGAGACCCCTGACACACGCCTCACGGCCTTCCCTCACGCCCCAGAGTTATATCCAAACCAGAGGTGAGGGGGCAAAGGTCCTGTGGGTCACTCTGGCCCCTTTGGAACACTGGCGTTTTGCAGTGTTTACATTAAGCTACAAAGACTTTCTACACCAATGCACATCTGCACAGTCTAGCTGTAAGACCTGTGCTAGCCTCAACAAAAAAGTCTCAACAACAATAGTTGAACTGACAAGGAGAATCACGTTTGGGACTTGAGTATTTTACACAAAACCCCAAAACCATGACAACTTGGAGGCCACATTCCTGCATACAGTAGCCAAGCCCACTAACAGTTCAGGATTCCCTGTTTGTTCGGCGCATATACACGTCTGCACCCATAGACTTTAAACAAGTGTAACAGACACACAGGGGGGAGATCCATAAACTAGTCCTGAGGTTGCGCCATAACACACTAGTTATGGAGCTGTTCTGTCACAACACAGCCTGGGCTGCCACGACAGAGCTAAAATTAGCATGGATCATTATCTTCGATCAGGAGGCCCAGTCCAGAGTTAGGGCCTGCAGCTCACACTACTGTCTCAACAGCCCAAACAAGTTGGACTGATCTTGAAAGTTGAGTGCCTTGGATGAGAACACAAACCTAGCAGATGGTCAACTACTCTCCGTTATCTTCAAGACCTGGTTTACATGCTAGAAGGCCTTCAGTACTACTATAACTGGGGTAGATAGAGGTTCAGTAATACTATAACTGGGGTAGATAGAGGTTCAGTAATATTATAACTGGGGTAGATAGAGGTTCAGTAATACTATAACTGGGGTAGATAGAGGTTCAGTACTACTATAACTGGGGTAGATAGAGGTTCAGTAATACTATAACTGGGGTAGATAGAGGTTCAGTAATATTATAACTGGGGTAGATAGAGGTTCAGTAATACTATAACTGGGGTAGATAGAGGTTCAGTAATATTATAACTGGGGTAGATAGAGGTTCAGTAATACTATAACTGGGGTAGATAGAGGTTCAGTACTACTATAACTGGGGTAGATAGAGGTTCAGTAATACTATAACTGGGGTAGATAGAGGTTCAGTAATATTATAACTGGGGTAGATAGAGGTTCAGTAATACTATAACTGGGGTAGATAGAGGTTCAGTACTACTATAACTGGGGTAGATAGAGGTTCAGTACTACTATAACTGGGGTAGATAGAGGTTCAGTACTACTATAACTGGGGTAGATAGAGGTTCAGTACTACTATAACTGGGGTAGATAGAGGTTCAGTAATACTATAACTGGGGTAGATAGAGGTTCAGTACTACTATAACTGGGGTAGATAGAGGTTCAGTAATACTATAACTGGGGTAGATAGAGGTTCAGTAATACTATAACTGGGGTAAATAGAGGTTCAGTACTACTATAACTGGGGTAGATAGAGGTTCAGTAATACTATAACTGGGGTAAATAGAGGTTCAGTACTACTATAACTGGGGTAGATAGAGGTTCAGTAATACTATAACTGGGGTAGATAGTTCAGTAATATTTCAACTGAGGTAGACCGAGGTTGCCCCTGATACTGACATAGGGTCGGATACACCCCCCCACCCTAGATCTGTAATTAAAGGAAACTTCTACCTTGCACTATAAAGCAACACATCATCGTTTCTAGTCAGCAGTCATGCATCACTCTCATTGTGTGGTTAATTAGAGGAAGCATGATGGTAATTTAATATTCCTGACCTCCATGTGAATCCTATTGGTTCACTCTGCCCATTCCGACAACATAAACGTCAACAACAACAAAACACACTCACAACATTCCTCCTCCTGTTTCTCTCCTAAATCTCTAACCCAGGCAGGCATTGCCAGGCCAGCACCATGCAAACTCCACCAGGACCCTCTCTATGATTCCAGCCCACAAACCCTTGCAGATATCCAGGCTTAGATTCTCCTCTCCTCCGGTGGTTCTAATCTCCTGTAGCACAGCTCGTGTACTAATTTCAGGTTGACCTCTTCTCAGAAATAGGTTTTCCAATACGATCTCCATGTCGGTCCATCCCCTAGATACCTACAGGTGCTTCTCCCAGGTTGGTCCCCTATATACACACACACACATACCTGCGGGGGTTTCTCCAGTGACATTGTGGCCCATGGGGAGTTATCGGACCACCAGCCGCTCTGCCTGTGTGTAGCCCGGACCTTGGCCTTACTCTTGGTAGGACTCTTCTTCACGCTGTCCCTCAGGTTGGTGAACTTCCCCCGGCTCTTAGACATGGAGGCGGGCAGCGTGCAGGAGCTGTAGTTCCCCTGGGGGCTCTGTAGCGGGAGCTGTGGTGAGAGCAGTGGCTGGAGGTTCAACGGAGGGGTCTGCTGCATCTGGGGAGGGGGACGATGGTGGTAGAGGTGTTGGCGATGCTGCTGTAGCTGTAGTTGTTGTTGTTGTTGTTGTTGTTGTTGTTGTGGTTGTTGTGGTTGATAGTGGTGTATCTGCTGGTTTTGTTGGTAGTGTTGTAGTGCCTGCTGTTGAATCTGCTGTTGGTGTTGGATCTGCTGTTGGTGTTGGAGCTGCTGTTGGTGTTGGAGCTGCTGTTGGTGTTGGATCTGCTGTTGGTGTTGGAACTGCTGTTGGTGTTGGAGATGCTGTTGGTGTTGGAGATGCATCTGTGGTTGTTGGATCTGCTGTT
Source organism: Coregonus suidteri (assembly GCA_036851935.1). Classification (NCBI taxonomy): domain Eukaryota; kingdom Metazoa; phylum Chordata; class Actinopteri; order Salmoniformes; family Salmonidae; genus Coregonus; species Coregonus suidteri. The sequence continues at coordinate 7,993,047 of CM072230.1, forward strand.
GGTGTTGGAGATGCATCTGTGGTTGTTGGATCTGCTGTTGGTGTTGGAGATGCTGTTGGTGTTGGAACTGCTGTTGGTGTTGAATCTGCTGTTGCAGGAGGTGTTGTTGCTGTCTGTGGATCAGAGGTAGCTGGCTCTGGGTCTGCTGGACCCGGTGCTGGTTCTGGGTCTGGTTCCCCAGAGCCTGGTTCCCCAGCGTCTTAGCCTGCCTGGAGACCACCATCCCTGGGCCCCCGCAGCAGTACTCGTGGTTGTGGTAGTAGGTGGTCATGGCTGGGGCTTAGACGTAGGTCCAAGAAGAGATGTAGGGTAGATTTTGATAAGAAGATGAGGAATAGGTAGAAAGCCTGGTATTCCTCTTTGGTCTCCTGTAGCAGGCTAGCTAGCTACCGGTGAGAGAGACCGCAGCACAGAGAAATCCAGTCTCCAGTCTTATCCTCTGGCTGCAGTCTTACCCTCTCTCCACCCTCTCTCTCCACCCTCTCTCTCTCACTCACTCTCTCTCTCTCTTCTACTTCCCTCTCTGTGTCTCTGCCGCTCATCCCCCCCTCTTGTTCCCTCTCCCTCGCTCACTCTCTCTCGTCAATTAAAGAGCTCCAGTGGGCACTGCACATGACAGCACACAGGCATGAATAATCAATGCGGAGCCGGGACTGTGATATGGGGATCAGGGCTCGTCTGTGGACCCTGGCTGGGCCTCCATGCTCCCTATAATGGTAGGAGGATTTGTGATAGTTGCCTGTCAAACTCAAATCCACAGGCTTTGGTTACTATTTCACCACAGTAATAGTGAACGCTTCAAAAGTGCGGGAAGGTTAACATTGTGTGCGTTTGTGTGTGTGCACAGTGTCGGGGAAAGCTACTGTGAACATATAGTTTACCAAGCTACCAATTACTTCACACTGGAAGAAGTTAAGCTACACTAAAGCTACCCTTTAAAAAAATATAGTTTACTGAACTAAAGTTACTTTGAAAAAGTAGTTCACTACATCCAAACTACTTTGTGGAAAATTATCATGTATCAATCTGAAATGTAATAGACTATAAAGTTAAGAAACATGACTGCAAGAACAGATCACTCTGGAGTCGGATGTTAACAGAATGTAATGATTTAGCCTATTAAACACAAAAACAGTTTGAAGTGAGAATTGGGCAGCTCTGATGCTGAAAAATAAAGGAACTTCTTGTCTATTTCACCCATATTTCCTTGTTTCTTTTGCAAAAAAAAAAGTTGTGTGTAGTTCCAGTAGTTATCTACACCACTACATCTCAAAAAACTCATTAACTAACTGAAAACATGACCAAGATTTGAATTTAGTTCAACTACCACCAAGCTACTGCAAAGTGTAGTTAAATTACTAGTTTAACTACATGTAGTTCACTACTCCCCAACATTGTGTGTGTGTTTGTGTGTGTGTGTGTGTGTGTGTGTGGGCGCGCGCGTGTGTACGCATGTGTAAAGAAGAAGAGCCTACAGTTTGCCCAGTTTCCCCAGTGTGTCTGTCCTCCTGATGTCCATCCAGAGAGCGGTGTATTATGCAGGACACGACAGGATGGAAGGCAGCTCTCCAGAGGTGACCAGGTGACCTGTCCTGACCGGCTGTGGGTCTACTCTGTCTGTCGCCACGGAGACAACACGCCACAGCATGGATGTGGTATTGTACAGATAATGTACAACCAGAAGAAAACTACAGAGGTGGTCCTCACCTGTATACACTGTACTACTACTGCATCAATATTATTGGGTTACATATCTCTAAAGTGTACACCTTTAGATACATTGGGTTACATATCTCTAAAGGGTACACCACTAGATACATTGGGTTACATATCTCTAAAGTGTACACCTTTAGATACATTGGGTTACATATCTCTAAAGGGTACACCATTAGATACATTGGGTTACATATCTCTAAAGGGTACACCACTAGATACATTGGGTTACATATCTCTAAAGGGTGCACCTTTAGATACATTGGGTTACATATCTCTAAAGGGTACACCACTAGATACATTGGGTTACATATCTCTAAAGGGTACACCACTAGATACATTGGGTTACATATCTCTAAAGGGTACACCATTAGATACATTGGGTTACATATCTCCAAGGGTGCACCATTAGATACATTGGGTTACATATCTCCAAGGGTGCACCATTAGATACATTGGGTTACATATCTCTAAAGTGTACACCATTAGATACATTGGGTTACATATCTCTAAAGGGTACACCATTAGATACATTGGGTTACATATCTCTAAAGGGTACACCTTTAGATACATTGGGTTACATATCTCTAAAGGGTACACCATTAGATACATTGGGTTACATATCTCTAAAGGGTACACCATTAGATACATTGGGTTACATATCTCTAAAGGGTACACCATTAGATACATTGGGTTACATATCTCTAAAGGGTACACCACTAGATACATTGGGTTACATATCTCCAAGGGTGCACCATTAGATACATTGGGTTACTTATCTCCAAGGGTGCACCATTAGATACATTGGGTTACATATCTCTAAAGGGTACACCACTAGATACACTGGGTTACATATCTCTAAAGGGTTCTCCATTAGATACATTGGGTTACATATCTCTAAAGGGTACACCATTAGATAGATTGCGTGGTACCTTGGTACAGCTCCTCAGTGTTAGTTTGAGTTTGATATTTGTAAAAGTCACAAGCATCTATCGGACAAACAATCCCTTGGGTCATATGACCAAAGCAAAGACATAAGCATGCCATTTCATGTCTATTAAAATGGTATATGTACTGCACCCTTCCTTCCAGCAGCCGTAAGATAAAACTGTATAGGGCTCCAAGGCAGGTGGTATTAATGTGTCATGGCTAGCCTTCACCAGAGAAATGTTCACTGTTCACTTGTTCCATTGTAACGCACAGAGAGACAGGCTAGTACACGAGAGCCCTTATAAAGAGCTAACACCACCGCTGCGGGCACTGAGAAGAAAGAAAAACCAAGGGAAAGAGGAGGACTGACAGAGTTAGAAAGAGTGATGAGAGACAGAGATATATGAGAGAGAAATGAGAGAGAGAGAGAGAGAGAGAGAGAGATAGAGAGAGAGAGAGAGAGAGAGAGATATGAGAGAGAGAGATATGAGAGAGAGAGAGAGAGAGAGAGAGAGAGAGAGAGAGAGAGAGAGAGAGAGAGAGAGAGAGAGAGAGAGAGAGAGAGATGAGAATAATAGATATGAGAGGAGGGGGGAGAGAGAGAGAGATGAGAGAGATATGAGAGAGAGAGAGATGAGTGATAGATATGAGAGAAATATGAGAGAAAGAGACAGATGAGAGAGAGATGAGAGATAAGTGAGAGAGAAACAGAGACCAGACAAAGGGGAGGACTGCAAATTAGGGTGAGAGAGAGAGAGAGAGAGATTCAGCGAGAAAGAGAGCGAAATAGAGAGGGGGGGGGGGGAAGAGCAAGATATCTCTACTGTAGGGCTTCTATGTGTAGTAACACCAACCCTAGAGGCTATGTTATTCCGTCAGTCAGAGTGGCTACAAATAATAGGTTAGCATCTCACCGCTAAAAAACACCACTCTCACAATGGACAGCCCTGCAACACCAGTACTAGCACTGAACAAAAAGGGATCTGGGAGAAAGAGATGTACAAAGTGTGTCGTATTATACAGGAGCCCTTCAAATACAATGACTGAATAGAACCTCTTCATGAGAAACTGTGTAAACTGTGTAATTATTAGCCTAACACACAGGCATTACAAGCCAGGGAGAGATACACTCAACCCACTTACTACAGGAACGGATAATAACAAATAATGGACTGCATTTTCACCTAAGGTCTCTATGGAGATAACCCAACCACCACCACCCTGTATAGTATGGAGATAACTCAACCACCACCCTGTACAGTATGGAGATAACTCAACCACCACCACCCTGTATAGTATGGAGATAACTCAACCACCACCACCCTGTACAGTATGGAGATAACTCAACCACCACCCTGTACAGTATGGAGATAACTCAACCACCACCCTGTATAGTATGGAGATAACTCAACCACCACCACCCTGTACAGTATGGAGATAACTCAACCACCACCCTGTACAGTATGGAGATAACTCAACCACCACCACCCTGTACAGTATGGAGATAACTCAACCTCCACCACCCTGTACAGTATGGAGATAACTCAACCTCCACCACCCTGTACAGTATGGAGATAACCCAACCACCACCACCCTGTACAGTATGGAGATAACTCAACCACCACCACCCTGTACAGTATGGAGATAACTCAACCTCCACCACCCTGTACAGTATGGAGATAACTCTACCACCACCACCCTGTACAGTATGGAGATAACCCAACCACCACCACCCTGTACAGTATGGAGATAACTCAACCACCACCACCCTGTACAGTATGGAGATAACCCAACCACCACCACCCTGTACAGTATGGAGATAACTCAAACACCACCACCACCCTGTACAGTATGGAGATAACCCAACCACCACCACCCTGTACAGTATGGAGATAACTCAACCTCCACCACCCTGTACAGTATGGAGATAACTCAACCACCACCACCCTGTACAGTATGGAGATAACTCAACCACCACCACCCTGTACAGTATGGAGATAACCCAACCACCACCACCCTGTACAGTATGGAGATAACCCAACCACCACCACCCTGTACAGTATGGAGATAACTCAACCACCACCACCCTGTACAGTATGGAGATAACCCAACCACCACCACCCTGTACAGTATGGTTATAACCCAACCACCACCACCCTGTACAGTATGGAGATAACTCAACCACCACCACCCTGTACAGTATGGAGATAACTCAACCACCACCACCCTGTACAGTATGGAGATAACCCAACCACCACCACCCTGTACAGTATGGAGATAACTCTACCACCACCACCCTGTACAGTATGGAGATAACTCAACCTCCACCACCCTGTACAGTATGGATATAACCCAACCACCACCACCCTGTACAGTATGGAGATAACCCAACCACCACCACCCTGTACAGTATGGAGATAACCCAACCACCACCACCCTGTACAGTATGGAGATAACCCAACCACCACCACCCTGTACAGTATGGAGATAACCCAACCACCACCACCCTGTACAGTATGGAGATAACCCAACCACCACCACCCTGTACAGTATGGAGATAACCCAACCACCACCACCCTGTACAGTATGGAGATAACTCAACCACCACCACCCTGTACAGTATGGAGATAACCCAACCACCACCACCCTGTACAGTATGGAGATAACTCTACCACCACCACCCTGTACAGTATGGATATAACCCAACCACCACCACCCTGTACAGTATGGATATAACTCAACCACCACCACCCTGTACAGTATGGAGATAACTCAACCACCACCACCCTGTACAGTATGGTTATAACCCAACCACCACCACCCTGTACAGTATGGAGATAACCCAACCACCACACCCTGTACAGTATGGAGATAACCCAACCACCACCACCCTGTACAGTATGGAGATAACCCAACCACCACCACCCTGTACAGTATGGTTATAACCCAACCACCACCACCCTGTACAGTATGGAGATAACCCAACCACCACCCTGTACAGTATGGAGATAACTCAACATCATGTACAGGGGGCTGGGCTTTAGTGGTTTCAAACTTTTATGCACTGTGCCTCATCTTAGGCCTTTTCAGATTGTCTTGTGACCTACACAATAAACCAACCCAATATTACTGGCCACAGTGCAGCATTAAGCTGTGACCATAAAGTATCTGCTGGGACTCTCCTTTGGGAATCACTGCAGTAAAGGCCCTTCCATTAGCAGTGACTGGAGAAAACATATCAGTGTAATACCAAGACCGAACACCAGGGGGCTCTACAGGCCCACAGGGACTGGCACTCACACTGACCTATAAGGATGAAGCTTCTCATCGACACTGATCTAAGATGTGTGTTTCCCTGCCTGATGGTTAGGGTTAGGATTCAAAGAGAGTACTCTGATCCTAGAGCTGTGAATACAGGCAACCTCTACCCAGAGCTGCCAATAACCATATTGGCCTGTATCCACAAAGTGTCTCAGAGTAGGAGTGCTAATCTAGGATCAGATCCTCACCTGTCCATATAATGTTATTCATAATGATCTAAAAGGCAAAACTGGTCCTAGATCAGCCCTCCTACTCTGAGATGCTTTGTGGATATGGGCCAGGTCTCATTACAAGGCCTCGGACTGAGAGAGCCTGATTGTACTAAAGATGCAGACAGACTGATAGGCACAGACAAGGTCTTTATCGGGCGCTAGTTCAATCATAACTGTCTGTGATACTGTTTCAGTGTACATGGAAATCACTGAGATTACTACAACGCACACTTTGCAAGACTTGCTGTGGTGCACTGTGATCAATGGAATGGTAGACATGAAATCCTTTGAAATGGTTATCAAGATCATATTACATTACATTACCATCTGAGTCAAGGTGATCAACTAGGGCTGGGCCCATTTCTGCTACCTGATGACTTGCTCTTATTGAATTGAACGGACATAATTCGGTATCAGGCATTTAACGATCCAGGTGAACCTCCACATCATCTGAAGATCTTTCAGACACTTCACTTACTGCAGACCCATTGTCATGACTGACTAGGAGAAGTATTGCAACTTTATCGACAGCCAGGCCAACTGTAACGCAATTCAACCCAGTGTCCTAAGTGGGCACTAAGTGGGCACATAGAGAAGGATTGTCCCGGTACAGTCAATGGAATATCTCCAGTGTACAGTAATCTGTAGGCAACAGTATCCAGGCTAGGGGTGTGAACATTAAAACGTTTAAATGAAATTGGGATCGTTAACGCTAAGACAAAATCCCTAACTGAAAAACAAAATTCACATCACAGTGCAGTTATCACAAAATATATTATTTTCTGTGTTATAGCCTAACTAGACGATAGTTGCTTAAATAAAGCCAGAGAGGAAGAGGTGAACTTTAGGATAGTGTGGTGAATTTGCGAGGCATGCAAGACAAGACATTGTGAGATACAGATTACCAAGACATATGTACACAGTTCTTTCTGCCTGCCCCCTCCCTCCCTCTCCCTCCCTCGCTCGCTGTCCCTCCCCCTCTCTCCCTCGCTCTCCTTCCCCCTCCCTCCCTTCCTCCCTCCCTCGCTCTCCTGCCCCCTCCCTCGCTCTCCCTCCCTCGCTCGCTCTCCCTCCCCCTCTCTCCCTCGCTCTCCCGCCCCCTCCCTCGCTCTCCTTCCCCTTCTCTCCCTCGCTCTCCTTCCCCCCCCTCCCTCCCTCCCTCCCTCCCTCCCTCGCTCTCCCGCCCCCTCCCTCGCTCTCCCTCCCTCGCTCTCCCTCCCCTTCCCTTCCCTCCCCTTCCCTCCCTCTCCCGCCCGCCCCCCTCCCTCGCTCGCTCTCCCTCGCTCTCCTTCCCCCTCCCTCCCTCGCTCTCCCTCCCTCGCTCTCCCGCCCGCCCCCCCCCCTCGCTCGCTCGCTCTCTCTCCCCTTCCCTCCCTCTCCCGCCCCGCCCCCTCCCTCGCTCGCTCTCCTCGCTCTCCTTCCCCCTCCCTCCCTCGCTCTCCTTCCCCCTCCCTCCCTCGCTCTCCCGCCCCCTCCCTCGCTCTCCCTCGCTCTCCCTCTCGCTCTCCTTCCCCCTCCCTCCCTCCCTTGCTCTCCCACCCCCTCCCTCGCTCTCCCTCTAATCTTGACACTCAGAAATGAGATTCGACACCGGGAGTCGACGTGCAAGGAGTCGAATAATAAATGATCTTGGAGTGGACTCTCCACCCCTACGGCATCGTGGTTAACAGTTGGATAAATGACAGAGAAAGGCCAGCGACAGCAGCAAAGTCAAATGAGAAGGTGCTGAAATGCAAACTTTATGAGGTGGAATTGAGGTACAGTAATTGTAGTACAGGTGCAATGCTTAACCATCGGAAAGGGACGCACCGTGAGAACTAAACTGTTGCTGGCAGCAGCGCATCTGCATTGTGAATTCACATGGAATTTTCTTAATTTTTCGTATTGTTTTAACGGAAAACCGATAAAGAAAATGTCTGTTTAAATGTTACGGTTTTTCTTTTCATTTGTCACATCCCTAACCCAGGCCTGTTAAAGCAAAGGGCTCGCTTTTGGGTATGAGGCAGTTCTCTGAGAGTAAGGCAACTTACCAAGCAACTTGGTACTGAGTAAGGCCCCGTCTAGCTCAGTTGGTAGAGCATGGCGTTTGCAACGCCTGGGTTGTGGGTTCGATTCCCACAGGGGGCCAGTATGAAAATGTTTTATGCACTCACTAACTGTAAGTCGCTCTGGATAAGAGCGTCTGCTAAATGACTAAAATGTAATCCAAGGAGATGGTATCGGAAAGAGAGTGTGTATGTGGTGCATGTGGGAGATTTGATCTGCGTGGCAGAGTGAGTCTCCGTCCCACACACTGAGCGTGATGCAGTGATACAACACCCTTTTCCATCTCCACTGATCTTCCCTTTTTTTGTTGATAATTTCGCTTCACTGTCATGAGGAGAGCTCGCAAGTAAGCATTTCATTGTACCGTTTACACCCCGCTGTTTCCTGTGAATATGACGAATAAACACTCGTTTGATTTGAGCCAAAACTGCAACAGGTTTTTGGGAAAGCCTTTCTATCTACCCGAAGACGGTTAGCATTAGCATCACTAACGGCTACACAAAGTGGTAGACACACAGACACCCTCTTCAGAAAGTTGCAGGGAATATGAATCTGTGATGCATTCTGATTAATGTCCTATGATAAACTAATCTCTGATTAATGTCTTCTGATAAACTAATCTCTGATTAATTTCCTATTATAAACTGATCTCTGATTAATGTATTCTGATAAACTAATCTCTGATTAATTTCCTATGATAAACTGATCTCTGATTAATGTCTTCTGATAAACTAATCTCTGATTAATGTCCTATGATAAACTAATTAATTCATTTTCCAATAAGTTCAATACATTCAGTTGATTTCCAAACGTGAGACACATTTGATAAAAGAAACGAAAGTAACAAATTCTAACAACAGACCGTTTTTTCATGTTATAGCATCGGAAAAGTACAGAAGTCTGAATTCGCGTTTGTCTGAGTGTGTGACGTGTCTAAGCGTGTGTTTGTATCGGTCTGAATTTGTGTCTGTGTGAGCGTGTGACGTGTCTAAGCGTATACTGTATGTGTGTGTGTCTGAGAGCGTGTGACTGTCTGAACTAAGTGGATGTGTGAGTGCCTCATACAGGGCAGATGGCCGATGGGGAGCACGGAGGGCAGAGCAGGCTTATTATTTGGTTGAGGTGAGCTGCCTGCTGAACAGCTGACTACCTGGTGTTGGTTACAGCAACACTGCCTAGCCATCCAAAATGCACCACCGTGTGTGTGTGTGTGTGTGCGTGTGTGTATGTGTATGTGTATGTGTGTGTGCGTGTGTGTGTGTGTGTGTGTGTGTGTGTGTGTGTGTGTGAGTGTGTGTACCAACACAACCCACAGCTAGCGGAGTCAAAATAAATAAACAAATAATACGACACGTGACGCCAAAAAACACGCCTCGCTTCATTTGATGATCACCATGGCAACACAACCATGGCAACAGACAAAGCCGGTGCATTGGAGGAGAAGAGCAGAGAGACCTTCTGGTCTTGACGATGCGACGTTATTTGAGGTCTCTGTTGGCTGGCGCTACACTCCTCTGATACAACAGGCCGAGCACATAGAGGATTACACAGACAAATGAGAAAGAGAGAGAGAGAGAGAGAGAGAGAGAGAGAGAGAGAGAGAGAGAGAGAGAGAGAGAGAGAGAGAGAGAGAGAGAGAGAGAGAGAGAGAGAGAGAGAGAGAGAGAGGAAGAGAGAGAGAGAGAGAGAGAGAGAGAGAGAGAGAGAGAGAGAGAGAGAGAGAGAGAGAGAGAGATGGTGAGAGATTGAGACAGATACAGAGATGGTGAGAGAGTGAGACAGTGAGGTGAGAGAGTGAGAGAGTGAGACAGAGAGGGTGAGAGAGTGAGACAGAGAGACAGATTGTGAGAGAGTGAGACAGAGATGGTGAAGAGAGTGAAACATATCCCGTATATTCGTCATCTGAACTTAATGGATGGGGGGCGCTGAAAGGAGCTTACAAAGACCAAGGCTTTACTAATTTAAAACTACAAATGACTTCTAAATTAGCTGCCATCATTCACAGGGACTCTGTCAACACTAGCGCTGCCAGTGGAGAGATATGGTCACGAACAACAGAGTGGACACACACGCCAACACGCACGGGCGCACACGGAGTACAGACAGAAGGTCATCTATTCCTTCAGGTAGGCTCCACACTAGACTCGTGGCCTGAGGGAGAGAGGGGAGTCAAGGGGATTCCGTCTGGGACAGAGCGGAACAGGAGAAAGACACAACAACCAGGAAGAGACCACTCTCTCTCTCTTTCCACCAGGTTCATACTCAAGGATACCTATATCCCATATATTCATGAATCCTTAATATTGAAGGCCCTTCCATGTTTGGTGAAGGATCCACCAAAGCAATCCTCCTGTGTTCCCCCGCCTCTGTTTTACACGATCGTCTGTTAAGAAAAGCTCTGTAGTTTGTGTATATGTTTCCTCCCCAGTGATTCTGACCTCCTCATCAATTATTACAGAGAGACAAACCTCTCTGCTTCCTACCATTACAGCACTCAACTCCAGTCCACTCCTTGACAGACATATACCTCGAACACCCGACCACAACAGAAGAGATGCACTAATCACGCTAATCGACTAGATTCAAGTTTTCTACACAATGGACATACATCAGGTACAGCCGTTACTTCATGCGCATACAGCTATGTACATTATATAGTCCTGTATGAGGCTTTACATGAGATCTACAAGAAGTATCGGGACTCAGCCCTTTCACCCCTAAAATCGACTGTACATATCCATAACAATTTCTCAGGACTTTAATCCTTGCTTTCCTATACTGACCCAACTCCTTCTCATCTTTAACCTTAAATGGGTCTTGAACTCAGACCACAGAAAAGTGTATGTTTTGGTGTTTGTGGGTGTAGGCAGCAGCTAATCGGGAACCTGGTATAAAGGATCTTCTCCACTGGCCTGTTTTTCAGACCATGACCCGGGCTTACAGCGAGACACACCCGGTCTGATAACCTGCCACAGCTTTGAGAATGTGAGTACTGCAGTAAACTCTTCCTCCCAATGTCATTCTCCATCCTTCCCTTTATCTCACTCTTTCAAGTCTCCCTCCATCCTTCTCCATCCTTCTCTATCCATCTTTCTCTATCCATCTCCATCCTTCTCTATCCATCTCCATCCTTCTCCATCCATCTCCATCCATCTCCATCCATCTCCATCCTTCTCTATCCATCTCCATCCATCTCCATCCATCTCCATCCTTCTCCATCCATCTCCATCCATCTCTATCCTTCTCCATCCATCTCCATCATTCTCTATCCATCTCCATCCATCTCCATCCTTCTCTATCCATCTCTATCCATCTCCATACATCTCCATCCATCTCCATCCTCTAACCATCTCCATCCTTCTCTATCCATCTCCATCCTTCTCTATCCATCTCCATCCTTCTCCATCCATCTCCATTCTTCTCTATCCATCTCCATCCTTCTCTCTATCCATCTCCATCCTTCTCTATCCATCTCCATCTTTCTCTATCCATCTCCATCCATCTCCATCCTTCTCTATCCATCTCCATCCTTCTCTATCCATCTCCATCCATCGCCATCCTTCTCTATCCATCTCCATCCTTCTCTATCCATCTCCATCCTTCTCTTTCTCTCAAAAGTCTCCCTCCATCCCTCTCCATTCTTTCTTTCCTCAGCAAAAGACAGGATGAATTTCTATCAAAGTGATGCCACCCCACACTGCAGCAGCAGCATCAGATATAATGGGTCATTAGTCCTCCACTAAGTGCTCTGGACAACACCTTGAGAAGAAGCTCTAGGCCCGGTCCAATATGATTACAGTTTATAACTCAGAAAACAATAGAGCACTGAGTGCTGCTGGCGCCAGCTGCCTACCCCACAGACAGCAGGCCCTGGACATCAGGACACAGACAGACAGCAGGCCCTGGACATCAGGACACAGACAGACAGCAGGCCCTGGATATCAGGACACAGACAGACACCAGGCCCTGGATATCAGGACACAGACAGACAGCAGGCCCTGGACATCAGGACACAGACAGACATCAGGCCCTGGATATCAGGACACAGACAGACAGCAGGCCCTGGACATCAGGACACAGACAGACATCAGGCCCTGGATATCAGGACACAGACAGACAGCAGGCCCTGGACATCAGGACACAGACAGACAGCAGGCCCTGGATATCAGGACACAGACAGACAGCAGGCCCTGGATATCAGGACACAGACAGACAGCAGGCCCTGGATATCAGGACACAGACAGACAGCAGGCCCTGGATATCAGGACACAGACAGACAGCAGGCCCTGGATATCAGGACACAGACAGACAGCAGGCCCTGGATATCAGGACACAGACAGACAGCAGGCCCTGGACATCAGGACACAGACAGACAGCAGGCCCAGAATATCAGGACACAGACAGACAGCAGGCCCAGGACATCTAATGCTCCAGATAGGAAGTGGCTAGGTCCCAGGGGACTAGGGGAACAGGAGATTGGTCTCTTTAAACACTTCAGGTTCTACAGTACACTCCCAGGAGACTGACGGACAGCTCTACATCTCTCGCCACAAGGCTGAGGAAACAAGCATCTTAGTTTACCCTTTCAGTGCTGAGATTTTGGGAACCTTCTGCATCTTCTGCCTACATGCTTTGAGACGTCTTAAGAGCATCAGTAGCTGCCATAGTAACCTTGGGGAATATAAACAGAAACATTGTTTGCCACACAAGTATCAGAGGCCACCGTCTACACAGGCAAATATCAAGCCCAAACAATTGAATACTCCAGAATTGTTCCTTGCCTTGTCCACAAACACTGAGTATTACCAGGCAATAAAAGAAGGAAATCCGCAATGTGACCGCATTTCCAGTTACCTGTTGGTACCACAGGTGTGTGCTGGTATTACCTGTGTGGCTCCGGCTGTGATGCAGTCACTAAAGGCATTTCTCTTGGAGAAGAAGGTGATGAGCTGCTGCCAGTGAGAGGAAGAAGAGGAGGAGGAGGAGGAAGGTGAGCCCGTATGATGTCCCGAGGGCAGTTCCTCTGAGGCGCCTCTCTTGGGCCCATGCTTCTGTTTCTGGGGCCCCCCATGCCCCTGGCCCCCGCCTCCACCGCTCCGCCCACCCCGCGGGAACTGAGTGTTGTTACCGAAGATGAAATTCATCTCAGGAGCAAGGGACCAGAGGGGGAAGAGAAATAACAATCCCCTCTTCTCTTCCTTCGGGCTGGGAATGAGAGAACAGCTGGCCTACGGAGCGATTGAACTGGCAGCCCACAGAGGAGAGAAGGGAAAGAAAATGGTGGAGGAGGTGAAGGGGGTGTGCAGGCAGGGGATAAGGTTACTCACTGCATCCTACTGAGCGGTAAGAGGGAGCAAAAGTCCAAAGGGAAGTCCATTAGATCGTGACAGACAGACAGACATCCACGTCTGCGTCCTCCGTTCCCGAACCAAGGGGACACACCAGACGCAACATGGTCAACAGCTTGGAAGGCAGTTAGGACGGAGAGAGACGGCAGTAGTGTCCCTGGATCACTGGGGCTCCTCTCTTATGTTCTTCTCTTTCAAGAACAACAGAATTGGGGGGGGGGGGGGGGGGGGGGGGGGGCAGGAAATGGGCTTGATTACCTGACAAGGGAGCTGAAGGGAGCTCTCTTTCTTTCTCTGTCTATTTCCTTCTCTCTCCCTTGCTTCCAGGTTGTAAGTGGACCTCCAGTGAAGTGCAGAAGAACAGCTCAGAGACTCCCCACTCTAAACCTCCACACTCACATTAAATATAGATGGAGAGAGGATCCACCCTGAGCTCTGATCTGGTGTGGTCTTCCTCCTCCTCCTCTCCTCTCCACCCCTCCCCCCCCCCCCCCCCCCCCACCTCACTCAGTCCCAGAAGAGTTTAACTCTATTGAAACTCATCAGAAACCTCTGTGGCCACAAGTAAGCTTTCACAGAGAGGTGTCACTGATTGGTCCTGCCACTCCAGAGCCAGTGTACAGGCGTAGATACCCTTGCTTCATCAGATACAACTACGGACGCTGTTGACGCCCCTGCCGACCCAACGCCTCACTCTCTAAAGGTGCTCGCAGGTCCAGAAGGAGCAGACAGACAGATGGAGGAGAAAGGAATAAGAAAATGCCCAAAAAGCATTTGAGAACAAGATGAGAGTGAGACGCCGCGGACACTTCCCAGGTGAGTGTGTAAAATCCAGGAAGGAAGTATTAGCCGTTAGCCAGTTCAGTCGGGTAAACGTTGGCTTCTGGTGCTGCGTGATGGTGAGTGTGTAAAATCCAGGAAGGAAGTATTAGCCGTTAGCCAGTTCAGTCGGGTAAACGTTGGCTTCTGGTGCTGCGTGATGGTGAGTGTGTAGAATCCAGGAAGGAAGTCATAGCCGTTAGCCAGTTCAGTCGGGTAAACGTTGGCTTCTGGTGCTGCGTGTGTGTGTGTGTATGCGTGTGTTCTCCTCCGCGGGTGTTTTCAGACACTGCAGCTCACTGGTCTCCCACACATACTGCCGCCACCGCCACAGAATGGAATAACAACAGCCTGCGCCCATCAGAGGGAGGAAAAGGATCAGGATCCTGGTCTGTGTGAACGCCTGTTGATTCAGTCTTCTCCTCTTCCTCGGCTTCTCACACTGAAGTAGTAGAAGCATCCTCCTCTTCCTCCTCCTCCTCTTCCTCCTCCTCTTCCTCCTCCTCCATCCAGAGCCGGAGCCAGCATATAGCAGAGCCAGTGTCACAGGTGTCAAATGAGGTAAGAGCCATTGTCACAGCTTGTGCTCCTACTCCGTGGGGACCGGCACCATGGCAACAGCTTTCACATCAAATAGAGCTGCAACCCCACCAACCAAGCTCCTCCCTCCCTACCTCCCTCCCTCCCTGCCTCCCTGTCTCCCTCCCTCCCTCCCTCCCTGCCTCCCTCCCTGCCTCCCTGCCTGCCTCCCTGCCTGCCTGCCTCCCTGCCTGCCTGCCTCCCTGCCTCCCTGCTCCTACTACTCCAAAGATATTCTCCAGAGAGAGAGTAATAATATGACTCCTCGTCCACATGTCACTGTGGCGTCTGTATCCACATGTCACTGTGGCGTCTGTATCCACATGTCACTGTGGCGTCTGTATCCACATGTCACTGTGGCGTCTGTATCCACATGTCACTGTGGCGTCTGTATCCACATGTCACTGTGGCGTCTGTATCCACATATTATCCACATATAGGCACCTACAGTCAGGTCCTGGAGATCAGATCAGCCTCACTCACTCATTCACCCACTCATTCACCCACTCATTCACCCACTCATTCACCCACTCATTCACCCACTCACTCACCCACTCACTCACCACACAGTAAATGAGATATCCAAACACCACCTGCCCATCTATGCCAAGTACCTAATACATGTGAATGACACACACTCATACAAGCCATGACACTTTCCTGTATCTGCTTGATCAGTTACATATCGTACTCAGGCAGACAGCACGGCTGTCAAAACTCTGCCTCTCTCTGCCTCCTCAGTCCAATGTGACCTTATACATGTTGGAGCAGTTCAATAATGCATTGCCAATTAAATAAGTACCCGGGGCATGTATATTTGATGAGAGTGGTGCTGTGGACCCCTGAGTGTGTCCCACAGAGTTAAAAGTATTTCTCTCAGCTCAGCTCTCCCCTGGAAGCACTGACAGAGACACAGTGCCTTTCGGAAAGTATTCAGACGCCTTGACTTTTTCCACATTTTGTGATGTTACAGACTTACTATAAAATGGATTAAATAACTAAACATGCTCATCAATCTACACACAATACCCCATAATGACAAGGTGAAAACAGGTTTTTAGAAATGTGTGCAAATGTAGAAAAAAGAAATACCTTATTTACATAAGTGTTCAGACTCTATTGCTATGAGACTAAAAATTGAGCCCAGGTTCATCCTGTTTCCATTGATCATCCTTGAGATGTTTCTACAACTTGATTGGAGTCCACCTGTGGTAAATTCAATTGATTGGACATGATTTGGAAAGGCACACACCTGTCTATATAAAGGTTCCATAGTTGACAGTGTATCTGGGGAAGGGTACCAAAAAACATTCTGCAGCATTGAAGGTCCCGAAGAACACAGTGGCCTCCATCATCCTTAAATGGAAGAAGTTTGGAACCACCAAGACTCTTCCTAGAGCTGGCTGCCCGGCCAAACTGAGCAATCGGGGAGAAGGGCCTTGGTCAGGGAGGTGACCAATAACCCGATGGTCACTCTGACAGTTCCAGAGTTCCTCTGTGGAGATGGGAGAACCTTCCAGAAGGACAACCATCTCTGCCGCACTCCACCAATCAGGCCTTTATGGTAGAGTGGACAGACAGAAGCCACTCCTCAGTAAAAGGCACATGACAGCCCACTTGGAGTTTGCCAGAAGGCACCTAATTGACTCTCAGACCATGAGAAACAAGATTCTCTGGTCTGATGAAACCAAGATTGAACTCTTTAGCCTGAATGCCAAGCGTCACATCTGGAGGAAACCTGGCACCATCCCTACAGTGAAGCATGGTGGTGGCAGCATCATGCTGTGGGGATGTTTTTCAGCGGCAGGGACTGGGAGACTGGTCAGGATTGAGGGAAAGATGAACGGAGCAAAGTACAGAGAGATCCTTGATGAAAACCTGCTCCAAAGCACTCAGGACCTCAGACTGGGGCGAAGGTTCACCTTCCAACAGGACAATGACCCTAAGCACACAGCCAAGACAACGCAGGAGTGGCTTCGGAACAAGTCTCTGAATGTCCTTGAGTGGCCCAGCCAGAGCACGTACTTGAACCCGATCGAACATCTCTGGAGAGACCTGAAAATAGCTGTGCAGCGACGCTCCCCATCCAACCTGACACAACTTGAGAGGATCTGCAGAGAAGAATGGGAGAAACTCCCCAAATACAGGTGTGCTGAGCTTGTAGCGTCATACCCAAGAAGACTCAAGGCTGTAATCGCTGCCAAAGGTGCTTCAACAAAGTACTGAGTAAAGGGTCTGAATACTTATGTAAATATGATATTTCCGTTTGTAATTTTTCATAAATGTGCTAAAATTTCAACAACAAAAAAATTCGCGTTGTCATTATGGGGTATTGTGTGTAGATTGATGAGGGGGAAAAAAATAATTTAATCAATTTTAGAATAAGGGTGTATGGTAACAAAATGTGGAAAAAGTCAAGGGGTCTGAATACTTTTCCAAACTACAGTAACCTCCATACTCAAATTAACATTCCATGATAATATCACTTGAGTTTTAGAACTAGCGTGTTTTTGAGCTGATCCATGTTGCAGATACACAACAATAATAAGGAAGCTGCCCAAATGACGTTTAAAATGAATGACTAGCGTAGTCACGGTGTAAGTACCCCAGGTAAACTGTATAACTACATTGTATCTGCGCAACCAAGACGGTGCCAACATGAATAAATGAACATGTTTTCACTGTAACCCATAGCTTTAGGATACCTTTTAGACAGACTCCAAGGCAATCCCAACAAGAGACATCTGTACTCCGGTCCGGTACAGTGCACCTGTAGGTTGACCATTGACCCTTCCACTCTCCTGTTGCATGTAACCCAGCCACACCACTGCAGCCTGTCTGGTGAATGGTCTTCTCTAAAGCTTACAGACTAATGCGTTCTTAATGGTCCACTTTACCCCGGCAACTGTACATCACTGAAGAGTCCTTTTGACACACCCTACCGGCCGTTATCACAGTTCAAAAGTCCAGTGACGGGAGGGGAGGGGAGGATGGTCTGAGCTTGGGGCTGGGCTAGTCATTAAGGGGAGGGGAGGATGGTCTGAGCTTGGGGCTGGGCTAGTCATTAAGGGGAAGGGAGGATGGTCTGAGCTTGGGGCTGGGCTAGTCATTAAGGGGAAGGGAGGATGGTCTGAGCTTGGGGCTGGGCTAGTCATTAAGGTGAGGATGGTCTGAGCTTGGGGCTGGGCTAGTCATTAAGGGGAGGGGAGGATGGTCTGAGCTTGGAGCTGGGCTAGTCATTAAGGGGAGGGATGAGTCTGAGCTTGGGGCTGGGCTAGTCATTAAGGGGAGGATGGTCTGAGCTTGGGGGCTAGGGGAGGATGGTCTGAGCTTGGGGCTGGGCTAGTCATTAAGGGGAGGGGAGGATGGTCTGAGCTTGGGGCTGGGCTAGTCATTAAGGGGAGGATGGTCTGAGCTTGGGGCTGGGCTAGTCATTAAGGGGAGGGGAGGATGGTCTGAGCTTGGGGCTGGGCTAGTCATTAAGGGGAGGATGGTCTGAGCTTGGGGCTGGGCTAGTCATTAAGGGGAGGATGGTCTGAGCTTGGGGCTGGCTAGTCATTAAGGGGGGAGGATGGTCTGAGCTTGGGGCTGGGCTAGTCATTAAGGGGAGGATGGTCTGAGCTTGGGTCTGGGCTAGTCATTAAGCGGAGGATGGTCTGAGCTTTGGTGCTGGGCTAGTCATTACGGGGAGGGGAGGATGGTCTGAGCTTGGGGCTGGGTTAGTCATTAAGGGGAGGGGAGGATGGTCTGAGCTTGGGGCTGGGCTAGTCATTAAGGGGAGGATGGTCTGAGCTTGGGGCTGGGCTAGTCATTAAGGGGAGGGGGAGGATGGTCTGAGCTTGGGGCTGGGCTAGTCATTAAGGGGAGGGGGGAGGATGGTCTGAGCTTGGGGCTGGGCTAGTCATTAAGGGGGAGGATGGATGGCCTGAGCTTAAGGGGAGGGGCTGAGGCTAGTCTAGTCATTAAGGGGAGGATGGTCTGAGCTTGGGGCTGGGCTAGTCATTAAGGGGAGGGGAGGATGGTCTGAGCTTGGGCTGGGCTAGCATTGGGCTAGTCATTAAGGGGAGGATGGTCTGAGCTTGGGGCTGGGATTAAGGGGAGGATGGTCTGAGCTTGGGGCTGGGCTAGTCATTAAGGGGAGGGGAGGATGGTCTGAGCTTGGGGCTGGGCTAGTCATTAAGGGGAGGGGAGGATGGTCTGAGCTTGGGGCTGGGCTAGTCATTAAGGGGAGGATGGTCTGATGGGCTAGTCATTTAAGGGGGGAGCTGGTCTGGCTGGGGCTGGGCTAGTCATTAAGGGGAGGATGGGAGCTTGGGCTGGGCTAGATAAGGGGAAGGGAGGATGGTCTGAGCTTGGGGCTGGGCTAGTCATTAAGGGGAGGATGGTCTGAGCTTGGGGCTGGGCTAGTCATTAAGGGGAGGATGGTCTGAGCTTGGGGCTGGGCTAGTCATTAAGGGGAGGATGGTCTGAGCTTGGGGCTGGGCTAGTCATTAAGGGGAGGATGGTCTGGGCTGGGCTAGTCATTAGGGAGGTGGTCGGGGGCTGGTCATTAAGGAGAGGATGGTCTGAGCTGGGGCTGGGCTAGTCATTAAGGGGAGGGGAGGATGGTCTGAGCTTGGGAGCTGGGCTGGGCTAGTCATTAAGGGGAGGGGTCTGAGGATGGTCATTGAGCTTGGGGCTGGCTAGTCATTAAGGGGAGGATGGTCTGAGCTTGGGGCTGGGCTAGTCATTTGGGGCTGGGGCTGGGCTAGTCATTAAGGGGAGGATGGTCTGAGCTTGGGGCTTGGGGCTAGTCATTTAAGGGGTCATTAAGGGGAAGGGGAGGATGGTCTGAGCTTGGGGCTGGGCTAGTCATTAAGGGGAGGATGGTCTGAGCTTGGGTCTGAGCTGGGGCTGGGCTAGTCATTAAGGGGAGGGAGGACTTGGTCTGAGCTTGGGGCTGGGCTAGTCATTAAGGGGAGGGGAGGATGGTCTGAGCTTGGGGCTCATTAAGGGGAGGGGCTAGTCATTAAGGGGAGGATGGTCTGAGCTTGGGGCTGGGCTAGTCATTAAGGGGAGGGGTCTAGTCATTAAGGGGAGGATGGTCTGAGCTTGGGGCTGGGCTAGTCATTAAGGGTCATTAAGGGGGGAGGATGGTCTGAGCTTGGGGCTGGGCTAGTCATTAAGGGGAGGGGAGGATGGTCTGAGCTTGGGGCTGGGCTAGTCATTTGGTCTGAGCTTGGGGCTGGGCTAGTCATTAAGGGGAGGATGGTCTGAGCTTGGGGCTGGCTAGTCATTAAGGGGAGGATGGTCTGAGCTTGGGGCTGGGCTAGTCATTAAGGGGAGGATGGTCTGAGCTTGGGGCTGGGCTAGTCATTAAGGGGAAGGGAGGATGGTCTGAGCTTGGGGCTGGGTTAGTCATTAGTCATTAAGGGAGGAGGAGGATGGTCTGAGCTTGGGGCTGGGCTAGTCATTAAGGGGAGGATGGTCTGAGCTTGGGGCTGGGAGTCTTAAGGGGAGGATGGTCTGAGCTGGGGGGCTAGTCATTAAGGGGGGAGGATGGTCTGAGCTTGGGGCTGGGCTAGTCATTAAGGGGAGGGGAGGATGGTCTGAGCTGGGCTAGTCATTTGAGGAGTCTGAGCTTGGGGCTGGGCTAGTCATTAAGGGGAGGATGGTCTGAGCTTGGGGCTGGGCTAGTCATTAAGGGGAGGGGAGGATGGTCTGAGCTTGGGGCTGGCTAGTCATTAAGGGGAGGATGGTCTGAGCTTGGGGCTGGGCTAGTCATTAAGGGGAGGGGAGGATGGTCTGAGCTTGGGGCTGGGCTAGTCATTAAGGGGAGGATGGTCTGAGCTTGGGGCTGGCTAGTCATTGGGGGATGGTCTGAGCTTGGGGCTGGGCTAGTCATTAAGGGGGGGATGGGGAGGATGGTCTGCTAGCATTGGGGCTGGGCTGAGCTTGGGGCTGGGCTAGTCATTAAGGGGAGGGGAGGATGGTCTGAGCTTGGGGCTGGGCTAGTCATTAAGGGGAGGATGGTCTGAGCTTGGGGCTGGGCTAGTCATTAAGGGGAGGGGAGGATGGTCTGAGCTTGGGGCTGGGCTGGCTAGTCATTAAGGGGAGGATGGTCTGAGCTTGGGTCTGGGCTAGTCATTAAGCGGAGGATGGTCTGAGCTTGGTGCTGGGCTAGTCATTACGGGGAGGGGAGGATGGTCTGAGCTTGGGGCTGGGCTAGTCATTAACGGGGAGGGGAGGATGGTCTGAGCTTGGGGCTGGGGTTAGGTCATTAGCTGGGGCTGGGGAGGGGAGGATGGCTTGGGGCTGAGCTAAGGGGGGAGGATGGTCTGAGGGGCTGGGCTAGTCATTAAGGGGAGGGATGATGGTCTGAGCTTGGGGCTGGGCTAGTCATTAAGGGGAGGGGGATGGTC
This sequence comes from Coregonus suidteri, assembly GCA_036851935.1. Classification (NCBI taxonomy): domain Eukaryota; kingdom Metazoa; phylum Chordata; class Actinopteri; order Salmoniformes; family Salmonidae; genus Coregonus; species Coregonus suidteri. Next base: position 8,014,416 of record CM072230.1, read on the forward strand.
TGAGCTTGGGGCTGGGCTAAGTCATTAAGGGGAGGATGGTCTGAGCTTGGGGCTGGGCTAGTCATTAAGGGGAAGGGGAGGATGGTCTGAGCTTGGGGCTGGGCTAGTCATTAAGGGGAGGATGGTCTGAGCTTGGGGCTGGGCTAGTCATTAGGGGAGGAGGGGAGGAGCTTGGGGCTGGGCTAGTCATTAAGGGGCTCTGAGGGGCTGGGCTAGTCATTAAGGGGAGGGGAGCTTAGGGGGCTGGGCTAGATAAGGGGAGGGGAGGTCTGAGCTTGGGGCTGGGCTAGTCATTAAGGGGAGGATGGTCTGGCTAGTCATTTGGGGCTTGGGGGGCTAGTCATTAAGGGGAGGATGGTCTGAGCTTGGGGCTGGGCTAGTCATTAAGGGGAGGATGGTCTGAGCTTGGGGCTGGGCTAGTCATTAAGGGGAGGATGGTCTGAGCTTGGGGCTGGCCTAGTCATTAAGGGGAGGATGGTCTGAGCTTGGGCTAGTCATTAAGGGGAGGATGGTCTGAGCTTGGGTGCTGGGCTAGTTAAGGGGAGGATGGTCTGATGGGGTCTGGGAGCTTGGGAGCTTGGGCTGGGCTAGTCATTAAGGGGAGGATGGTCTGAGCTTGGGGCTGGGCTAGTCATTAAGGGGAGGATGGTCTGAGCTTGGGGCTGGGCTAGTCATTAAGGGGAGGGGAGGATGGTCTGAGCTTGGGGCTGGGCTAGTCATTAAGGGGAGGATGGTCTGAGCTTGGGGCTGGGCTAGCATTAAAGGGGAGGGGAGGATGGTCTGATAGTCATTAAGGGGAGGGGAGGATGGTCTGAGCTTGGGGAGCTTGGGGCTGGGCTAGTCATTAAGGGGAGGATGGTCTGAGCTTGGGGCTGGGCTAGTCATTAAGGGGAGGATGGTCTGAGCTTGGGGCTGGGCTAGTCATTAAGGGGAGATGATGGAGCTTGGGCTGAGTCATTTGGGAGCTTGGGCTAGTCATTAAGGGGAGGGGAGGATGGTCTGAGCTTGGGGCTGGGCTAGTCATTAAGGGGAGGATGGTCTGAGCTTGGGGCTGGGCTAGTCATTAAGGGGGGATGGTCTGAGCTTGGGGCTGGGATAAGGGGGGGAGGTCTGAGCTTGGGGCTGGGCTAGTCATTAAAGGGGGAGGATGGTCTGAGCTTAAGGGGGGCTGGGCTAGCTTTGGGGCTGGGCTAGTCATTAAGGGGAGGGGAGGATGGTCTGAGCTTGGGGCTGGGCTAGTCATTAAGGGGAGGATGGTCTGAGCTTGGGGCTGGGCTAGTCATTAAGGGAGGGGGATGGTCTGAGCTTGGGGCTGGGCTAGTCATTAAGGGGAGGATGGTCTGAGCTTGGGGCTGGGCTAGTCATTAAGGGGAGGATGGTCTGAGCTTGGGGCTGGGCTAGTCATTAAGGGGAGGATGGTCTGAGCTTGGGGCTGGGCTAGTCATTAAGGGGAGGATGGTCTGAGCTTGGGGCTGGGCTAGTCATTAAGGGGAGGATGGTCTGAGCTTGGGGCTGGGCTAGTCATTAAGGGGAGGATGGTCTGAGCTTGGGGCTGGGCTAGTCATTAAGGGGGAGGGGAGGATGGTCTGAGCTTGGGGCTGGGCTAGTCATTAAGGGGAGGATGTCTGAGCTTGGGGCTGGGCTAGTCATTAAGGGGAGGATGGTCTGAGCTTGGGGCTGGGTTAGTCATTAAGGGGAGGATGGTCTGAGCTTGGGGCTGGGCTAGTCATTAAGGGGAGGGGAGGATGGTCTGAGCTTGGGGCTGGGCTAGTCATTAAGGGGAGGGGAGGATGGTCTGAGCTTGGGGCTGGGCTAGGATGGTCTGAGCTTGGGCTGGGCTAGTCATTAAGGGGGAGGATGGTCTGATGGTGGGCTAGTCTTTAAGGGGAGGCTCATAAGGGGGGATAGTCATTAAGGGGAGGATGGTCTGAGCTTGGGGCTGGGCTGGTAATTAAGGGGAGGATGGTCTGAGCTTGGGGCTGGGCTAGTCATTAAGGGGAGGATGGTCTGAGGTAGTCATTAAGGGGAGGATGGTCTGAGCTTGGGGCTGGGCTAGTCATTAAGGGGAGGATGGTCTGAGCTTGGGCCTGGGCTAGTCATTAAGGGGAGGGGAGGAGTCTGAGCTTGGGGCTGGGCTAGTCATTAAGGGGAGGATGGAGCTTGGGGCTGGCTAGTCATTAAGGGGGGAGGATGGTCTGAGCTTGGGGCTGGGAGTCATTAAAGGGGAGGATGGTCTGAGCTTGGGCTGGGCTAGTCATTAAGGGGAGGATGGTCTGAGCTTGGGGCTGGCTAGTCATTAAGGGGAGGATGGTCTGAGCTTGGGCTGGGCTAGTCATTAAGGGGAAGGGAGGATGGTCTGAGCTTGGGGCTGGGCTAGTCATTAAAGGGGAGGATGGTCTGAGCTTGGGCTGGCTAGTCTGGATGGTCTGAGCTTGGGGCTGGGCTAGTCATTAAGGGGAGGATGGTCTGAGCTTGGGGCTGGGGTCTATGTGTTCATTAAGGGGAGGGAGGATGGTCTGAGCTTGGGGCTAAGGGGAGGATGGTCTAGTCATTAAGGGGAGGATGGTCTGAGCTTGGGGCTGGGGTAGTCATTAAGGGAGGATGGTCTGAGCTTGGGGCTGGGCTATTCATTAAGGGGAAGGGAGGATGGTCTGAGCTTGGGGCTGGGCTAGTCATTAAGGGGAGGATGGTCTGAGCTTGGGGCTGGGCTAGTCATTAAGGGGGGGAGGATGGTCTGAGCTGAGCTGGGGCTGGGCTAGTCATTAAGGGGAGGATGGTCTGAGCTTGGGCTGGGCTAGCTTAAGGGGAGGATGTCTGAGCTGGGGCTGGGCTAGTCATTAAGGGGAGGATGGTCTGCGCTTGGGGCTGGGCTAGTCATTAAGGGTAGGATGGTCTGAGCTTGAGGCTGGGATAGTCATTAATCCTTCAGTATCTCTTTATCTTTTTTCTCCCTCTCATTCTCTCTGTTTCTCTTGCTCTGTCTCTCACACACACACACACACACACACACACACACACACACACACACACACACACACAATGGGTTTAGGATAGCATTGGGTTAATGAGTTGCCATCCTAATCTGTGTTAGGAACTCAACATCTCACTAATAGAGATTCCCCATAAAGTTGACATTGAACTTCCCTCAGACTGGAAGTTAATGAACAACACCACCATATCCCATTCACCAACATAAGAACAGTTGAATATGTGGTTAATATCAGAAAAAGGCCATGCCAGGCAGGCTTACTATTGTCTACCTTTACAGTTATATTTTACTAATCACCTTTAGTAATCAAACTGCCTACTATAACGCATTTCAAATATTCGTTTAGGTTTCTTTATCATTCTTTCCTCGTCTCCTACTAAGTACATTTAGCATGAAGTCTATAATGTCGCCTCCCTCTGTTGCTAAGTACGTTTAGCATGAAGGCTATACTGTCGCCTCCCTCTGTTGGTAAGTACGTTTAGCATGGCTATACTGTCGCCTCCCTCTGTTGCTAAGTACGTTTAGCATGAAGTCTATACTGTCGCCTCCCTCTGTTGCTAAGTACGTTTAGCATGAAGGCTATACTGTCGCCTCCCTCTGTTGCTAAGTACGTTTAGCATGAAGGCTATACTGTCGCCTCCCTCTGTTGCTAAGTACGTTTAGCATGAAGGCTATACTGTCGCCTCCCTCTGTTGCTAAGTATGTTTAGCATGAAGGCTATACTGTCCTGTGTGCTGTGACACCTTCAAGAATCCTGTCCTCCTGTCGTGTAGCCACAGCTTCTGTAAAGCCTGTCTGCAGGACTATCGGAAAGGAAAATAAACTTGGGAATGTCAGTGTTTGCAGGAGAATGATCATCAAGACACGAGCCTCCATGTAACCTGGTTTTAAAGAACCTGTGTGAGGCCTTCTCACAGGAGAGAAGTCAGAGAGCGTCTGAGCTGCTCTGCAGTCTGCATGGAGAGAAACTCAAGCTCTTCTGTCTGGAGGATAAACAGCCTGTCTGTTTCGTGTGTCAGACTTCCGGAAAACACACAAACCACAAGTTCTGTCCCATAGATGAAGCTGCACAGGATTATAAGGAGGAACTCAAGACTGTACTGAGACCCTTAAGGGAGAAGCTGAAGATCTTTAATGCAGTTAAAGTAACGTGTGATAAAACAGCAGAGCACATTAAGAGCCACACCCAGACCACATAAAAGCAGATTAAGGAGGAGTTTGAGATGCTTCAACAGTTTCTGCAAGATGAAGAGGCAGCCAGGATAGCTTCTCTGAGGGAGGAAGAGGAGCAGAAGAGTCAGATGATGAAGAAGAAGAAGAAGAAGATTGAGGAGATGAATAAAGAGATATCATCCCTTTCAGACACAATCAGAGCTGCAGAGGAGGAGCAGGGAGCTGAAGACATCACATTTCTACAGAACTACAAGGCCACCGTTGGTAGAGCCAAGTGCACACTGCCGGATCCAGAAAGGTTCTCAAGAGCGCTGATAGACGTGGCCAAACACCTGGGCGACCTGAAGTTCGGAGTCTGGGAGAAGATGCAGGAGATGGTTCAGTACAGTCCTTTCATTCTGGACCCCAACACCGCATCCCCAGATCTCATCCTGTCTGATGATCTGACCAGTGTGAGAGCCAGTAAGACACAACAGCTTCCTGACAACCCAGAGAGGTTTGATCACTTTAATTTCGTTCTGGGATCAGAAGGCTTTAACTCAGGGACACATAGCTGGGACGTTAAGGTTGGAGACAGTGGATACTGGATTGTAGGATTTATCTCAGAGTCTGTCTCCGGGAAGAACGGTGCTTTCTATAATAGAATATGGGCAATACAGTATTGTAATGGTGAATACAAAGCACGACCGTCAAGCACTCTCCTCTCAGTGACACAGAAAGCCAAGAGGATCAGAGTGCAGCTGGACTGGGACAGAGAAAGGCTGTCATTCTCTGACTCCGATAACAACATACACATACACATACTTTCACTAAAGGGAGTATCTCCATTCTTTTACAATGTTGATACTTCAGCTAATATGAAGATCTTACCAATTAAAGTATCTGTAACAGTGGAACAGCACAGTCAGAACTGATACCACCTCTGTCTGTAACAGTGGAACAGCACAGTCAGAGCAGATACCACCTCTGGCTGTAACAGTGGAACAGCACAGTCACAACAGATACCACCTCTGTCTGTAACAGTGGAACAGCACAGTCAGAACAGATACCACCTCTGTCTGTAACAGTGGAACAGCACAGTCAGAGCAGATACCACCTCTGTCTGTAACAGTGGAACAGCACAGTCAGAACAGATACCACCTCTGTCTGTAACAGTGGAACAGCACAGTCAGAACAGATACCACCTCTGTCTGTAACAGTGGAACAGCACAGTCACAACAGATACCACCTCTGTCTGTAACAGTGGAACAGCACAGTCAGAACAGATACCACCTCTGTCTGTGACAGTGGAACAGCACAGTCAGAACAGATACCACCTCTGTCTGTAACAGTGGAACAGCACAGTCAGAGCAGATACCACCTCTGTCTGATTAGACAAATTATGTTATTACTCAGTGTTATATTCTCTCTATTGTCCGTCATTGTTTAATAAAGAAAATGATAAGGAGAGATAAGGATGGATGACAGGCCGCAGTAGTCTCTCTTACAATCGTACAGTCTTACCTTCTAGGATAACCATGTCTAACACGGAGATAACTAAACCTTAGCTCACATGGCTCTACATTAACCCAGATGAGCTTATGGAGATGTTATTACCACTGTAAGTCTGCAACTTAGCACTTACACTAGTTAAAACAGTTCAAATAAACAAACAACAGATACATCTGAACCTATTTGTGCCGTATTGCTGTTTTTATTTTACCTTAATTTTACCAGGTTAGTCTCGTTGAGATAAAAATCGTGGGGGGCTTTAATCAATAGCTGAGCACTACAAGGAAAGGGTGGCAGCGAACGTCCCCTGTCACCACCACTGACTGTACTGTGGCTGCCAGCATCAAGGCTACATGACAGAGCTGACTAACCAAGGAGAGAGCGATGAGACGTCTTATTAGATGGACGGAGGAGGAGGAGAGCAGGAGGAAGGCCAGCCATCAGATCAGAGCTCAGGATGGATTCTCTCCCTCTTTAATAAAGACCTACTGTCATCAGGGTCCCTGTTTGCATGGGCTCATATACCCCCCCCCCCCCCCCCTCAAAAATATGAATCAAAGGGGACTTGAGAATAGCCGTGCCCATGCTATAGTGGTGGGATTACTGTATTCACACAGAGTGTTATGGCTTCGTGGAGAGGCTTAGTACCATGCACTTATTCACTGATAATATTGCTGGGGTGCTAAAATATACTGAACAAAAATATAATGTAAAGTGTTGGTCCCATGTTTCATGAGCTGAAATAAAAGATCCAAGAAATGTTCAATACGCACAGAAATGTCTCTCAAATTTTGTGCACAAATGTGTTTATATCCCTGTTAGTGAGCATTTCTCCTTCGCCAAGATAATCCATCCACCTGACAGGTGTGGCATATCAAGAAGCTGATTAAACAGCATGATCATTACACAGGTGCACCTTGTGCTGGGGACAATAAAAGGCCACTCTTTTGTCACACAACACAAATGCCACAGATGTCTCAAGTTTTGAGGGCAAAAGGGGGAGGGGTGCAACTCAATATTAGGAAGGTGTTCCCAATGTTGGTTATACTCAGTGTGTACTGTAATGTAAAGCCTTAATACAGTAAATGTACTGGATAATAATATACTGTAATGTAAAGCCTTAATACAGTAAATGTACTGGATAATAACATACTGTAATGTAAAGCCTTAATACAGTACATATACCGGATAATAACATACTGTAATGTAAAGCCTTAATACAGTAAATGTACTGGATAATAACATACTGTAATGTAAAGCCTTAATACAGTACATATCCCAGATAATAACATACTGTAATGTAAAGCCTTAATACAGTAAATGTACTGGATAATAATATACTGTAAAGCCTGTTATACTCGGACAGGACAAACCGACTCCAATAAACTGAAACTACATTTTCACTAAAATAACCAAAGCACCACTCCTTACTTCACTCAATCAACGCAAACACATCAATTGAGCACGTAAAACATAACACATGAACTGACGTCTCTCTCACGTCTTAATCAATCACCATTTGAAGCGTGACGTCGTCGTTGGCACAACCACTGAAGCACAGGAACACAATCCAGCTCCATTCAAGCCTATCTTCTTCCTGCTTCTACTACTGGTTCATTACCATCAACATCTCTCAGAGACACACAGTGTAGCGGGCAGACAGACAGACAGACAGACAGACAGACAGGGACACTGAACAGGGTTCATTTGTCTCTAGTTCTACTCTAAAAATCACTCAGAGGGCTATTTACTTCCTAACTTACTGCAGCTCAGCTCACGTAGCATTGCAGCACAGCACAGCTCTGTCTGTCTGGCTGTCAGTCTGTCTGTCCAGCAGCATCACACCCACAGTAAGGAGTAGGCTGAGATCTCTGTGCTATGGTAGCGTTGTGTTACTGTGGAAGGAGTGGGATGTGTGTGAGTGCGTAGAGTCTGAATGTAGTGGTACTCCTGGGGTTTAATGTGGGTGTATGCTGTTATAACACCAGAGAGAGAGAGCGTTCTCATGTTGTCGGAGGTGAGAGCAGGAAAGGGAGCTAAAACAATGCATCGTCATTACGCCAAAACAGATCTGCTTTACATTTAGAAAAGGCATTATCATTCCTATAAGACTATGACAACATTGTTTCCAACAACAAACATACCTGCTGCTTAAAAGAAGCAGTAGTCTTTTAGAGCAAGAAACAGACTTTCTAAACACTAAACCTGATCAATGTCTCCAAATCAGCTCCATTCAAAACAATCAATAAACCTGATCAATGTCTCCAAATCAACTCCATACAAAACAATCAACAAACCTGATCAACGTCTCCAAATCAACTCCATACAAAACAATCAACAAACCTGATCAATGTCTCCAAATCAACTCCATACAAAACAATCAACAAACCTGATCAACGTCTCCAAATCAGCTCCATTCAAAACAATCAATAAACCGGATCAACGTCTCCAAATCAACTCCATACAAAACAATCAATAAACCTGATCAATGTCTCCAAATCAACTCCATACAAAACAATCAACAAACCTGATCAACGTCTCCAAATCAACTCCATACAAAACAATCAACAAACCTGATCAACGTCTCCAAATCAACTCCATACAAAACAATCAATAAACCTGATCAACGTCTCCAAATCAACTCCATACAAAACAATCAATAAACCTGATCAACGTCTCCAAATCAACTCCATACAAAACAAATCAACAAACCTAGCTTCATATATAAACAGTAAACAAATCCTACAAACACCGTAAAAACAGACTTCACAGCGGTTGAAAACACAGACAGAAGTCTGGTCTGGAAATGTTCACTGCATATAGACTAAGAGGACAGTGAACACTATGGAGAGTTCATCAGCTTAGAGTGGCAGTTAATGACAGACCCACTGCCTACCTACCAACAATCCATTACAGTAGATACATCCCCCCTACCTACCAGTAAGGTCTGCTGCAGTCCCTTGGTTTTCCTCATGGTCTTGATTAGGCGCCAGCCCATCTTTTTGGCGTACCACACTGAGGCCAACATGTCCCCCTCTGGTACGGCTCGTGCTAACACTGACACACAAACACGACACACACACACACACACACCTCCTGATCGAGGGTCTGTCTGTGGGGACCTGAAAGGGGTCTGTCGAGGAGCAGAGCTCAGGAGATGCTAACTTGTCCCCCTGCGTAGCACAACACAGCCAGCATGTCACCGCCAAGCAGTACGCTGAGCCACCAGCCGGAGTGTGTGTGTGTGTGTGGCAGGTACGAGATAAGGAACCGCTGCTCTGTCTGCTTCCAGCGGCATACACACACACACACACACACACACACACACACACACACACACACACACACACACACACACACACACACAGACAGACAGGACGCTAAGGGACAGTGATCAGAGACGAGTGGTTGGCAGGGGAGGGAGACAGCAGGTTTAGAGGACTCTAAATTTCCGTCTGCTGAATCATTCACTTAGAGAGAGAGAGAGGGAGGGGAGAGAGAGAGGGGAGAGAGAGAGAGAGAGAGAGGAGGGGGAGAGAGAGAAAGAGAGAGAGAGGAAGGCGGAGATGTGGATAATTTATCACCGTTGTCTCACTCGCCCCCCACCCCATCCCTCCCTCCACCCCCATCACCACATTCTGTCCCTCCCCTCTTCCCCTCTCCTCCCCTCTCCTCCCCTCTTCCCCTCTCCTCCCCTCCCCTCCCCTCTCCTTCCTCCTCTCTCAGGCAGGAGAGACCCTCCACTAAGTCATACTAGAGACCCTCCACTAAGCCATACTAGAGACCCTCCACTAAGCCATACTAGAGACCCTCCACTAAGTCATACTAGAGACCCTCCACTAAGTCATACTAGAGACCCTCCACTAAGTCATACTAGAGAGTCCCTCCACTAAGTCATACTAGAGAGTCCCTCCACTAAGTCATACTAGAGAGTCCCTCCACTAAGTCATACTAGAGAGCCCCTCCACTAAGTCATACTAGAGAGTCCCTCCACTAAGTCATACTAGAGAGTCCCTCCACTAAGTCATACTAGAGAGCCCCTCCACTAAGCCATACTAGAGAGTCCCTCCACTAAGTCATACTAGAGAGTCCCTCCACTAAGCCATACTAGAGAGTCCCTCCACTAAGCCATACTAGAGAGTCCCTCCACTAAGTCATACTAGAGAGTCCCTCCACTAAGTCATACTAGAGACCCTCCACTAAGTCATACTAGAGAGTCCCTCCACTAAGTCATACTAGAGACCCTCCACTAAGTCATACTAGAGACCCTCCACTAAGTCATACTAGAGAGTCCCTCCACTAAGCCATACTAGAGACCCTCCACTAAGTCATACTAGAGACCCTCCACTAAGTCATACTAGAGTCCCTCCACTAAGTCATACTAGAGAGCCTCCACTAAGTCATACTAGAGACCCTCCACTAAGTCATACTAGAGAGTCCCTCCACTAAGTCTTACTAGAGACCCTCCACTAAGTCATACTAGAGACCCTCCACTAAGTCATACTAGAGACCCTCCACTAAGTCATACTAGAGACCCTCCACTAAGTCATACTAGAGAGTCCCTCCACTAAGTCATACTAGAGACCCTCCACTAAGTCATACTAGAGAGTCCCTCCACTAAGTCATCCTAGAGAGTCCCTCCACTAAGTCATACTAGAGAGTCCCTCCACTAAGTCATACTAGAGACCCTCCACTAAGTCATACTAGAGACCCTCCACTAAGTCATACTAGAGAGTCCCTCCACTAAGCCATACTAGAGAGTCCCTCCACTAAGTCATACTAGAGAGTCCCTCCACTAAGTCATACTAGAGAGTCCCTCCACTAAGTCATACTAGAGACCCTCCACTAAGTCATACTAGAGAGTCCCTCCACTAAGTCATACTAGAGAGTCCCTCCACTAAGTCATACTAGAGACCCTCCACTAAGTCATACTAGAGACCCTCCACTAAGTCATACTAGAGAGTCCCTCCACTAAGTCATACTAGAGAGTCCCTCCACTAAGTCATACTAGAGACCCTCCACTAAGCCATACTAGAGAGTCCCTCCACTAAGTCATACTAGAGACCCTCCACTAAGTCATACTAGAGACCCTTCACTAAGTCATACTAGAGAGTCCCTCCACTAAGTCATACTAGAGAGTCCCTCCACTAAGTCATACTAGAGAGTCCCTCCACTAAGTCATACTAGAGAGTCCCTCCACTAAGTCATACTAGAGAGTCCCTCCACTAAGTCATACTAGAGACCCTCCACTAAGTCATACTAGAGAGACCCTCCACTAAGTCATACTAGAGACCCTCCACTAAGTCATACTAGAGAGTCCCTCCACTAAGTCATACTAGAGACCCTCCACTAAGTCATACTAGAGACCCTCCACTAAGTCATACTAGAGACCCTCCACTAAGTCATACTAGAGACCCTCCACTAAGTCATACTAGAGAGTCCCTCCACTAAGTCATACTAGAGACCCTCCACTAAGTCATACTAGAGAGTCCCTCCACTAAGTCATACTAGAGAGTCCCTCCACTAAGTCATACTAGAGAGTCCCTCCACTAAGTCATACTAGAGAGTCCCTCCACTAAGTCATACTAGAGAGCCCCTCCACTAAGTCATACTAGAGACCCTCCACTAAGTCATACTAGAGAGTCCCTCCACTAAGTCATACTAGAGAGCCCCTCCACTAAGTCATACTAGAGACCCTCCACTAAGTCATACTAGAGACCCTCCACTAAGTCATACTAGAGACCCTCCACTAAGTCATACTAGAGACCCTCCACTAAGTCATACTAGAGTCCCTCCACTAAGTCATACTAGAGAGCCTCCACTAAGTCATACTAGAGACCCTCCACTAAGTCATACTAGAGAGTCCCTACACTAAGTCTTACTAGAGAGCCTCCACTAAGTCATACTAGAGACCCTCCACTAAGTCATACTAGAGACCCTCCACTAAGTCATACTAGAGACCCTCCACTAAGTCATACTAGAGAGTCCCTCCACTAAGTCATACTAGAGAGTCCCTCCACTAAGTCATACTAGAGACCCTCCACTAAGTCATACTAGAGAGTCCCTCCACTAAGTCATACTAGAGAGTCCCTCCACTAAGTCATACTAGAGACCCTCCACTAAGTCATACTAGAGACCCTCCACTAAGTCATACTAGAGACCCTCCACTAAGTCATACTAGAGACCCTCCACTAAGTCATACTAGAGAGTCCCTCCACTAAGCCATACTAGAGAGTCCCTCCACTAAGTCATACTAGAGAGTCCCTCCACTAAGTCATACTAGAGAGTCCCTCCACTAAGTCATACTAGAGACCCTCCACTACGTCATACTAGAGAGTCCCTCCACTAAGTCATACTAGAGAGTCCCTCCACTAAGTCATACTAGAGACCCTCCACTAAGTCATACTAGAGACCCTCCACTAAGTCATATTAGAGAGTCCCTCCACTAAGTCATACTAGAGTCCCTCCACTAAGTCATACTAGAGTCCCTCCACTAAGTCATACTAGAGAGTCCCTCCACTAAGTCATACTAGAGAGACCCTCCACTAAGTCATACTAGAGACCCTCCACTAAGCCATACTAGAGAGTCCCTCCACTAAGTCATACTAGAGACCCTCCACTAAGTCATACTAGAGACCCTTCACTAAGTCATACTAGAGAGTCCCTCCACTAAGTCATACTAGAGAGTCCCTCCACTAAGTCATACTAGAGTCCCTCCACTAAGTCATACTAGAGAGTCCCTCCACTAAGCCATACTAGAGACCCTCCACTAAGTCATACTAGAGAGTCCCTCCACTAAGTCATACTAGAGAGTCCCTCCACTAAGTCATACTAGAGAGTCCCTCCACTAAGTCATACTAGAGAGTCCCTCCACTAAGTCATACTAGAGACCCTCCACTAAGTCATACTGGAGAGACCCTCCACTAAGTCATACTAGAGACCCTCCACTAAGTCATACTAGAGAGTCCCTCCACTAAGTCATACTAGAGACCCTCCACTAAGTCATACTAGAGACCCTCCACTAAGTCATACTAGAGAGTCCCTCCACTAAGTCATACTAGAGACCCTCCACTAAGTCATACTAGAGACCCTCCACTAAGTCATACTAGAGAGTCCCTCCACTAAGTCATACTAGAGACCCTCCACTAAGTCATACTAGAGAGTCCCTCCACTAAGTCATACTAGAGAGTCCCTCCACTAAGTCATACTAGAGAGTCCCTCCACTAAGCCATACTAGAGAGTCCCTCCACTAAGTCATACTAGAGACCCTCCACTAAGTCATACTAGAGAGTCCCTCCACTAAGTCATACTAGAGACCCTCCACTAAGTCATACTAGAGACCCTCCACTAAGTCATACTAGAGACCCTCCACAAAGTCATACTAGAGACCCTCCACTAAGTCATACTAGAGTCCCTCCACTAAGTCATACTAGAGACCCTCCACTAAGTCATACTAGAGACCCTCCACTAAGTCATACTAGAGACCCTCCACTAAGTCATACTAGAGTCCCTTCACTAAGCCATACTAGAGAGTCCCTCCACTAAGTCATACTAGAGAGTCCCTCCACTAAGTCATACTAGAGAGTCCCTCCACTAAGTCATACTAGAGAGTCCCTCCACTAAGTCATACTAGAGACCCTCCACTAAGTCATACTAGAGAGTCCCTCCACTAAGTCATACTAGAGAGTCCCTCCACTAAGTCATACTAGAGACCCTCCACTAAGTCATACTAGAGACCCTCCACTAAGTCATACTAGAGAGTCCCTCCACTAAGTCATACTAGAGTCCCTCCACTAAGTCATACTAGAGTCCCTCCACTAAGTCATACTAGAGAGTCCCTCCACTAAGTCATACTAGAGAGACCCTCCACTAAGTCATACTAGAGAGTCCCTCCACTAAGTCATACTAGAGAGACCCTCCACTAAGTCATACTAGAGAGTCCCTCCACTAAGTCATACTAGAGAGTCCCTCCACTAAGTCATACTAGAGAGTCCCTCCACTAAGTCATACTAGAGAGTCCCTCCACTAAGTCATACAAGAGAGTCCCTCCACTAAGCCATACTAGAGACCCTCCACTAAGTCATACTAGAGACCCTCCACTAAGTCATACTAGAGAGTCCCTCCACTAAGTCATACTAGAGACCCTCCACTAAGTCATACTAGAGACCCTCCACTAAGTCATACTAGAGAGTCCCTCCACTAAGTCATACTAGAGACCCTCCACTAAGTCATACTAGAGAGTCCCTCCACTAAGTCATACTAGAGAGTCCCTCCACTAAGTCATACTAGAGAGTCCCTCCACTAAGTCATACTAGAGACCCTCCACTAAGCCATACTAGAGACCCTCCACTAAGTCATACTAGAGACCCTCCACTAAGTCATACTAGAGACCCTCCACTAAGTCATACTAGAGAGCCTCCACTAAGTCATACTAGAGACCCTCCACTAAGTCATACTAGAGAGTCCCTCCACTAAGTCATACTAGAGACCCTCCACTAAGTCATACTAGAGAGTCCCTCCACTAAGTCATACTAGAGAGTCCCTCCACTAAGTCATACTAGAGAGTCCCTCCACTAAGTCATACTAGAGACCCTCCACTAAGTCATACTAGAGACCCTCCACTAAGTCATACTAGAGAGTCCCTCCACTAAGTCATACTAGAGAGTCCCTCCACTAAGTCATACTAGAGACCCTCCACTAAGTCATACTAGAGACCCTCCACTAAGCCATACTAGAGTCCCTCCACTAAGTCATACTAGAGAGTCCCTCCACTAAGTCATACTAGAGAGTCCCTCCACTAAGTCATACTAGAGAGTCCCTCCACTAAGTCATACTAGAGACCCTCCACTAAGTCATACTAGAGAGACCCTCCACTAAGCCATACTAGAGAGTCCCTCCACTAAGTCATACTAGAGAGTCCCTCCACTAAGTCATACTAGAGACCCTCCACTAAGTCATACTAGAGAGTCCCTCCACTAAGTCATACTAGAGAGTCCCTCCACTAAGTCATACTAGAGACCCTCCACTAAGTCATACTAGAGAGTCCCTCCACTAAGTCATACTAGAGAGTCCCTCCACTAAGTCATACTAGAGAGTCCCTCCACTAAGTCATACTAGAGACCCTCCACTAAGTCATACTAGAGACCCTCCACTAAGTCATACTAGACAGTCCCTCCACTAAGTCATACTAGAGAGTCCCTCCACTAAGTCATACTAGAGCCCCTCCACTAAGTCATACTAGAGAGCCCCTCCACTAAGTCATACTAGAGAGCCCCTCCACTAAGTCATACTAGAGAGTCCCTCCACTAAGCCATACTAGAGAGCCCCTCCACTAAGTCATACTAGAGAGTCCCTCCACTAAGTCATACTAGAGAGTCCCTCCACTAAGTCATACTAGAGAGTCCCTCCACTAAGTCATACTAGAGACCCTCCACTAAGTCATACTAGAGAGACCCTCCACTAAGTCATACTAGAGAGTCCCTCCACTAAGTCATACTAGAGACCCTCCACTAAGTCATACTAGAGACCCTCCACTAAGTCATACAAGAGAGTCCCTCCACTAAGTCATACTAGAGAGTCCCTCCACTAAGTCATACTAGAGACCCTCCACTAAGTCATACTAGAGACCCTCCACTAAGTCATACTAGAGACCCTCCACTAAGTCATACTAGAGAGTCCCTCCACTAAGTCATACTAGAGACCCTCCACTAAGTCATACTAGAGAGTCCCTCCACTAAGTCATACTAGAGAGACCCTCCACTAAGTCATACTAGAGACCATCCACTAAGTCATACAAGAGAGTCCCTCCACTAAGTCATACTAGAGAGTCCCTCCACTAAGTCATACTAGAGACCCTCCACTAAGTCATACTAGAGACCCTCCACTAAGTCATACTAGAGAGTCCCTCCACTAAGCCATACTAGAGAGTCCCTCCACTAAGTCATACTAGAGACCATCCACTAAGTCATACAAGAGAGTCCCTCCACTAAGTCATACTAGAGAGTCCCTCCACTAAGTCATACTAGAGACCCTCCACTAAGTCATACTAGAGACCCTCCACTAAGTCATACTAGAGAGTCCCTCCACTAAGCCATACTAGAGAGTCCCTCCACTAAGTCATACTAGAGTCCCTCCACTAAGTCATACTAGAGACCCTCCACTAAGTCATACAAGAGAGTCCCTCCACTAAGTCATACTAGAGAGTCCCTCCACTAAGTCATACTAGAGACCCTCCACTAAGTCATACTAGAGACCCTCCACTAAGTCATACTAGAGAGTCCCTCCACTAAGCCATACTAGAGAGTCCCTCCACTAAGTCATACTAGAGAGTCCCTCCACTAAGCCATACTAGAGACCCTCCACTAAGTCATACTAGAGAGTCCCTCCACTAAGCCATACTAGAGAGTCCCTCCACTAAGTCATACTAGAGACCCTCCACTAAGTCATACTAGAGAACCTCCACCAAGCCATACTAGAGACCCTCCACTAAGTCATACTAGAGAGTCCCTCCACTGAAATGTGTCCTCTACCTGTCAAGGTGGTGTTCTGCTGATATGTGTCCTCCACCTGTCAGGGTGGTGTTCTGCTGATATGTGTCCTCCACATGTCTGCATTAGATGGAGCAGATGAAGAGAACTAATGCACTTATTGGCCTGAAGGAGCAGTCCAATTATCTCAGTTTTGACTCCACTCTGCTACTACAAACACTAGCTTCACTGGACAGGAGATGGCTACCAAGGGAGGAGACATTCAATACAAAATGAAACCTGACAGGATCGCTGAAACCACCACCATCAGCCAAACAGCTTTTAACAATCTATTTCCCAGAAGAACATTTTTCATGACAAAAAGCTTACTTCCTCAATGAAAATGAACTAAATGCTAAACAAATGTATATGCCAACAGTTGCTGATGGTGCATCCGCAACTAACATTCACCATCAGCTCACAGCAAAGCCAGCTAGAAGATAACAAAGCCACACAAATGAGTCCTTTTGTAATCCAAAGCCATGACATCCATGTACACAGAAGACAAAACAACGTTGCTCTATCCCTTTCAAAGCTGGCAAGCTCTCTATGGCAATGGTGCCACCTAGGGCTGGCACCGTGTTACTGCAACATTGGCAGGAATACAGAGAATGGAAGTGCTATAGAAGTGTCATCATTAACAAATGAAAGAACTGAAAAGCAACAAAAAAAAGAATCTAAATGGAGAGAAAAGCAGAACGCAGAAATGGGCAGCGATGTGGTCAGAATGGGAAGCGATGTGGTCAGAATGGGTAGCAATGTGGTAAGAATGGGAAGCGATGTGGTCAGAACGGGAAGAGATGTGGCCAGAATGGGAAGCGATGTGGTCAGAATGGGAAGCGATGTGGTCAGAATGGGGGGCGATGTGGTCAGAATGGGTAGCAATGTGGTCAGAATGGGAAGCGATGTGGTCAGAATGGGAGGCGATGTGGTCAGAATGGGGAGCGATGTGGTCAGAATGGGTAGCAATGTGGTCAGAATGGGAAGCGATGTGGTCAGAATGGGAGGCGATGTGATCAGAATGGGAAGCGATGTGGTCAGAATGGGGAGCGATGTGGTCAGAATGGGAAGCGATGTGGTCAGAATGGGGAGCGATGTGGCCAGAATGGGAAGAGATGTGGTCAGAACGGGAAGTGATGTGGTCAGAATGGGAGGCGATGTGGTCAGAATGGGAAGCGATGTGGTCAGAACGGGAAGTGATGTGGTCAGAATGGGAGGCGATGTGGCCAGAATGGGAAGCGATGTGGTCAGAATGGAGAGCGATGTGGTCATTCCGAGGCGAACTAACGGAGCGTGGCACAGCAGGTGGTCGGTCGGTGGGTCAGTGGGTGTTACCTGTAGAAGGGCGTGGTTGGTAGCATACAGCGTAGAGAAGTCAGGAACAGGAACATCCTCATAGCCTACAGGCGAGCCAGCGTCGAAGATACACTCCAACGACTCTACCTACAGTACAGAGGATAGGGACTCAGCAAGTTACTACAAGGAGAGTACACACACACACACACACACACACACACACACACACACACACACACACACACACACACACACACACACAGATACAGTGCATTCAGAAAGTATTCAGACCCCCTGACTTTGTCGACGTTTTGTTACGTTACAGCCTTATTCTAAAATGGATTAAATTGTTTTTTTCCCCTCATCAATCTACACACAATACCCCATGATGACAAAGCAAAAATCTTTATTTTTTTTATTTTTTTAACACATTTATGAAAAACTAAAAACGGAAATATCAAATTTACATAATTATTCAGACTCTTTACTCAGTACTTTGTTGAAGCACCTTTATTCTTGGGTATGACGCTACAAGCTTGGCACACCTGTATTTGGGGAGTTTCTGCCATTCTTCTCTGCAGATCCTCTCAAACTCTGTCAGGTTGGATGGGGAGCGTTGCTGCACAGCTATTTTCTGGTCTCTCCACAAAGATGTTCAATCGCGTTCAAGTCTGGGCTCTGGCTGGGCCACTCAAGGACATTCAGAGACTTGTCCCGAAGTCACTCCTGCGTTGTCTTGGCTGTGTGCTTAGGGTCGTTGTCCTGTTGGAAGGTGAACCTTCACCCCTGTCTGAGGTCCTGAGTGCACTGGAACAGGTTTTCATCAAGGATCTTTCTGTACTTTGCTCCGTTCATCTTTCCCTCGATCCTGACTAGTCTGCCAGTCCCTGCCGCTGAAAAACATCCCCACATCATGATGCTGCCACCATGCTTCACCGTAGGGATGGTGACAGGTTTCCTCCAGATGTGATGCTTGGCATTCAGGCCAAAGAGAGAATCTTGTTTCTCATGGTCTGAGAGTCCTTTAGGTGCCTTTTGGCAAACTCCAAGCGGGCTGTCATGTGCCTTTTGCTGAAGAGTGGCTTCCGTCTGGCCACTCTACCATAAAGGCCTGTTTGGTGGAGTGCTGCAGAGATGGTTGTCCTTCTGGAAGGTTCTCCCATCTCCACAGAGGAACTCTGGAGCTCTGTCAGAGTGACCATCGGGTTCTTGGTCACCTCCCTGACCAGGGCCCTTCTCCTCCGATTACTCAGTTTGGCCGGTCGGCCAGCTCTAGGAAGAGTCTTGGTGGTTCCAAACTTCTTCCATTTAAGAATGATGGAGGCCACTGTGTTCTTGGGGACCTTCAATGCTGCAGAAATGTTTTGGTACCCTTCCCCAGATCTGTGCCTCGACACAATCCTGTCTTGGAGCTCTACGGACAATTCCTTCGACCTCATGGCTTGGTTTTTGCTCTGGGATGCACTGTCAACGGTGGGACCTTATATACACAGGTGTGTGCCTTTCCAAATCATGTCCAATCCAATCAAGTTGTAGAAACATCTCAAGGATGATCAATGGAAACAGGACGCACCTGAGCTCAATGGGTCTTATGTAAATAAGGTATTTCAGTTTTTTTATAAATTTGCAAACATATCTAAAAACCTGTTTTCACTTTGTCATTATGGTTGTACTGTGTTCAGATTGATGAGAGGGGAAAAAAACTATGGGCTGTAACGTAACAAAATGTGGAAAAAGGGGAAGGGGTCTGAATACTTTCCGAATGCACAACTGAAAGAGACTGAAATGTGTGATGAGGTATGATCAGTATGATGAGAGGATATCAGCCAGGATGCTGTAGCCTCCTCAAACTCAACTCTGGACCTCGAAGCCAGTTCCAAATCAAATCAAATCAAATTGTATTGGTCACATACACATATCCACTGCATATTTTATTGTTCCCCTCTAATCAGGGACTGATTTAGACCTGGGACACCAGGTTGGTGCAATTAATTATCAGGGAGAACAGAAAACCAGCAGTACTCCGGACCTCGTAGGGTAAGAGTTGAGGACCCCTGTTGTAGCCCATACTATGAACGCAAAGAGAAGCCAGAGTTCCTCCCCTGAGTAGAACACCAAGCTCACAGAGACCATATAAACTCCACATGCACACACAGACTAATCTCCATGCAACAACAAAAAAAAAAACACACACACTTGGATTGCTGCAAGGTGAACAGAGACGGTGTGATGGCTGAATGGAAGCAGCGTTTCCAAGCCATCGGTATGACTGTGAAAGCATGTAGCCACTAAAGCAGCTACCGTATGAAAGTGAGTGCAAGTCATGAGATGTAGAGAGCTTTGAAACAACAGAAACGTGCGATTGAGCAGCCAGCAAGATGAACGCGTGAGCTGTACGTGCATCCCAATGGAAATGCACTAAGAGTATCCACACATCCTTTACAAGTTACACCACTTCCTGCAAATATGTTAGAAATGCACTTTATACAACAACTTAGTAAACATGTCCTGCAAATATGGCACTACACGGTGAGGGTGAAGATTTATTTGCGAGTGTGGAGAGGTATGAAGGTGTGGCGTGTGTCACAAAAGTGTGGTGCTGTGTGTGCGCGTGTATACTTTATGCTTTTGTGTGTGTGTGTGTGTGTGTGTGTGTGTGTGTGTGTGTGTGTGTGTGTGTGTGTGCCTGCGTGTTGTTCTGGCCAGCACATAAGGTCAGGAGCCACAGTGCAGTTGGGTGCAGGCCGGCCCAGCCCCGCACAGCCCTGAGGGAACAGAGTCCTGGAGAGAAACAAGATGGCTGCTCCATCTGTCAGGGCCTACAGAGCCAAGCAGCCCAATGTGATGCGTACGCAAACACCCCACACGGGGCACCACCAAAATAACCACACAGAGACACACAGACCACACACTGAACAAACAAACAAAACACTAGTCACAATGAATCTTTAAAAATGAGTCAAAGGCATCACTGAAAAGTTTACTTGGGTTTAGTAAATTAGCTTTATGGCTTAGCTCTAGTAAAGAAATTGCAATATGTAAAATGTCCATTGTCTGTGTCAATAGTTAAATAACATTCAGAAGGCAGGGTGTAGCTATTACCATATTGCCTTTACATATTCAACCCTGTCTGAGCTAGTCCCAAGGTCCTAGTGGTGCTCAATATCTGATTGGTGCAAAAATGTACTTGCAGAGAAGTGTTGTCCCCACAGCTGCAGTGACAGGAATAATCCACTAGGTGGCGGAATAGATCCATTATGGACAATGAACATGACACACCACTGGTTCCATTTAAAACTGTTGTACACAACAAGGTTTTGGCCCCGATTAAGCTGTCCCAGACAAGTTTTTGAGATCCGAGACAAAATCCTTATGTTGTTGCCTTCCTCGGGGCGCACAGCCCCCACCGACGCTCATTAGGGCCCCGTGTAGCTCAGTTGGTAGAGCATGGCGCTTGCAACGCCAGGGTTGTGGGTTTGTTTCCCACGGGGGGCCAGTATGAAAAAAAAGTATGCACTCACTAACTGTAAGTCGCTCTGGATAAGAGCGTCTGCTAAATGACTAAAATACGCAATCTGAGGGCTACAGATCCTGTCTTTGAGCAGGTCCCAGATGTCCCGATATTTTCAAACATGTTTGATTTTATGGGCACAAAATCTGCATTGCTCTTGTAGTGTGAGATATGCAACGACACGTTTTGAGAACCGTGATCAACAATAGCCAATGAGAGCTGGCCAGAGAAGAAGCCAGTGAGATGATGGCGTTGTTTCGCATGACCCAGACAGAATGTGACTCTCCAGTAGGAGCGATGCTACTACTATCGTGTGTTTCTAGTTGCCTTTAAAAAAGGTACAATAGGCTGGAATCGCTCCGTCTAATTTCAGTTTATGTGACAAAACAAGCACTCAGAGTGTAGGGAATCATTGTACCATCTAAACCACTGTGAAATATATTTTCAATAACCCGAAAATATTGTATTTTCAGTTGTTTGAAGCTGGTGTGCAAAACCGAAAGTAAAAGACGCAAAAACTACACTTAAGAACGGGAAGCATAGAAATACCGCTAATCTTAAGTGGAAGTAAGCATGCGCCGATTAAAACGCCTGCTTTTCAGAGAAATCTTTTGAATTATTAGGACGTGGAAACACCTTTAATCAGCGTTCCAGCAGTGTATTTGATCTGCACACGTGTCACGGCTAGCTCAAGCCTTAGCTCTTTTGCGCTCTTTTGCGCATGCGTCTTAGAGATAGTTTTCACATACAAACTTTATATGTCCGAACTCAGAATCAAATATGCTCCCTAAGAATAATATGGTCGCTGTGGTAGAGGGTTTATTTTGATTGGCGATTTTTCTGCATGTATCAACGTCCCACCAGTAGCCTGATTTCAGATGTGTCCATGTAAACAGGATGATTAGGGAAATCCGTTCTTCTTGCAAAGCATGTAAACGTTTAAATCAAACTATTATATTTATGTGATTATTCACACTAATCCTGTCATTATGTAATGTAACTGTACTTGTTTTCGCCAGACAGCAGGTCTGGAGAATCCTCACGACCAAGTAAATAATCTTGTAGTGTGTGACCTCCCGTCTGTGACACATCGTTTAGTGTGCTCAACACTTCGTTGGCAAGACAGAAAATGACAGGAAAGACGGTCGTTTAATGTGAGAGGCTCAGCGATGTTTAGGACGTTGAAAGTCGTGCACACCCGGCAGTACTGCAGCCTGTCTGGCTTGAAGACTGATTGAGAAAAATCTATTCTTAGTGTTACATGATTAGTGAGGATGTCACAATGTCACAGCAAGACAATGTACTGCAGCCTACTATGATGGTTTTAGTCCAACCATGCAGTCACATGTGTCACATGTGACCTAAATTATGGTATTCTCAGACATAGAACACGGAGACAACATGGTAGCACCATATATAGAAACAACATGATAGCACCATACAAAGAAACAACATGGTAGCACCATACAGTCTATGGTAAAGACACACGCTAGCCTACTGCTTGTGCGTATCTCTGGTTCTTACCATGGCAGTCTAGTACCTGAAAACTATGAGAGCAATCATATATCAACCTTTCACTTTCATGTGCATGTGCATGCAACCATGTACTGTGTGTTTGTCTGTGTTAACATCGTGTCCATATATGCTGTGTCCTACCTTCATGGGGGAGATGTGTGCGTGGGAGACATATCCATGGACGTTCTCTATCTGAGACAGGTTCTTCTCTGCTACCTGGACCAGCTCTGGCCGTCCCTCCCCCCTGCTGTGGTGGTACCCGTCCAGGGTTCCCCCTCCATGGTAGCTGCGGAGGGTCCCATGGTGGCTCCCTGGCAGCTCCCGCTCTCTGCCTTTCTCCTCCAGGCTGGGGTAGGGGTGCTGGGGACAGGCCTGGGACTGACCCTGGTCCTGCTGGGGGGTAGAACCATCCTCATCCTGAATCCTGTACTTCTGTAGAGGGAAGAGGGAGGGGGGAGAGAGAGGGAGGGGGGAGAGAGAGAGGGAGGGGGGAGAGAGAGGGAGAGGGGAGAGAGAGGGAGGGGGGAGAGATAGGGAGGGGGGAGAGAGGGAGGGGATGGGGAGAGGGAGGCGGAGAGAGGGGATGGGGAGAGAGGGGGGGAGAGAGGGGATGGGGAGAGAGAGGGGGGAGACAGACAGAGAGAGGGCAAAGAGCGAGAGAGGGAGGGGGAGAGAGAGAGCAAGAGAGAGAGAGAGAGAGAGAGAGAGAGAGAGAGAGAGAGAGAGAGAGAGAGAGAGAGAGAGAGAGAGAGAGAGAGAGAGAGAAAGAGAGAAAGAGAGAGGGAGAGATTTATGTTAGTTTTGAGGTCACAGGGAAGAGGACTAAGCACTTCTAAATGGGCGTCACTCAGATAGAACTGTCTGAAGACCTGTGTGTGTGCACTTGTGTGTTTGCGCGCGTGTGTGGTGTGTTTGCCCGTGAGTGTGCGTGTGCGTTTATATGTGTGTGCTTGCGTGTGTGTGTGTCTGTGTTTAGCTGTAGTTCAGCCCAGGGGTAGGCCCAGCGTGGAACTGATAGCTTTAGGAGTGTGTCCCGTTGTTCCATGATGATATAGCCATAATAAATAATAATAACATTGTGTTGCTGAGAGATACACAGCATGAACACATCTCTCTTTCACTGTGACTCCTGCACCGCTGCAGGGCTGGATGTCAGGACGCTGTCAATCTGGGCCACTAGCAGACAGGTCGTGGTACTAATTCAGACCATGGAAAAAACACCAGTTGATTGGACTCTCTGGGCAATCAGTGACATTAACCAATCAATTAACTTCCAGGGAAAAACGATAACCAACAGTATTGCAATTCTTGAGGCAGCAGTTTGAAGTGCTCTACGTTGGGAGTGTACTGCACTGGACTGGACTGGTTTGAAGAGTCCTAGCCTGCTTTGGGACTGGACTGGACTTGACTGGACTGGTTTGAGGAGCCCTGGCCTGCTTTGGGAGTGGACTGGACTGGTCTGGTCTGGTTTGAAGAACCCTGGCCTGCTTTGGGAGTGGACTGAACTGGTCTGGTCTGGTTTGAAGAGCCCTGGCCTGCTTTGGGAGTGGTCTAGTCTGGTTTGAAGAACCCTGGCCTGCTTTGGGAGTGGACTGGACCAGTTCTGGTTTGAAGAGTCCTGGCCTGCTTTGGGAGTGGACTGGACTGGACTGGTTTGAAGAACCCTGGCCTGCTTTGGGAGTGGTCTGGTCTGGTTTGAAGAACCCTGGCCTGCTTTGGGAGTGGACTGGACCAGTTCTGGTTTGAAGAGTCCTGGCCTGCTTTGGGAGTGGACTGGACTGGACTGGTTTGAAGAACCCTGGCCTGCTTTTGGGAGTGGTCTGGTCTGGTTTGAAGAACCCTGGCCTGCTTTGGGAGTGGACTGGACCAGTTCTGGTTTGAAGAGTCCTGGCCTGCTTTGGGAGTGGACTGGACTGGACTGGTTTGAAGAGTCCTGGCCTGCTTTGGGAGTGGACTAGACTGGTTTGAAGAACCCTGGCCTGCTTTGGGAGTGGACTAGACTGGAAGAGCCTCCGCCTCACTATAGGCATTTAGCTGAAAGAGAAAGAAGGAAGGAATCCAACTCCTATCTAATATACATGAGTCTGCAGGCAGGCAGGCAGGCATAGCTGAATGAGGACACTGGCTGTCCCTGAGGAGAGAGAAGAAGAGAGAGAATATGAGTGCAAAGAAAGGGAGAAAGAGAAGTGAAAAAAAGAGAGAAAGGGTGGAAATGGAGATAAAGAACATGAGAGTGGAGAAAGAGAGAGAATAGAGAAGAAGAAGAGAGAGAGAAAGAGAGAGAGACAGAGAGAGGAGAGGAGGACCTCCCTAAATCAACCTGCTGATACAGGTGTGTCCTAACAAGACCCCTCCCTCCATCCCTTTCTCTCCCTCCATCCCTTTCTCTCTCTCCCTCCCTCTCTCCCTCCCTCCATCCCTTTCTTTCCCTCCATCCATTTCTCTCCCTCCCTCCATCCCTTTCTTTCCCTCCATCCATTTCTCTCTCTCCCTCCATCCCTTTCTCTCTCTCCCTCCATCCCTTTCTCTCCCACCCTCCATCCCTTTCTCTCCCTCCCTACCTCCCTCCCTCCATCCCTTTCTCTCCCTCCCTCCATCCCTTTCTCTCCCTCCCTCCACCCCTTTCTCTCCCTCCCTCCCTCTACCCCTTTCTCTCCCTCCCTCCCTCCATCCCTTTCTCTCCCTCCCTCCCTTTCTCTCCCTCCATCCCTCCATCCCTTTCTCTCCCTCCCTCCCTCCATCCCTTTCTCTCTCTCCCTCCATCCCTTTCTCTCCCTCGCTCCATCCCTTTCTCTCTCTCCCTCCATCCCTTTCTCTCCCTCCACCCCTTTCTCTCCCTCCACCCCTTTCTCTCCCTCCATCCCTTTATCTCCCTCTCTCCCTCCATCCCTTTTTCTCCCTCCATCCCTTTCTTTCCCTCCATCCCTTTCTCTCCCTCTCTCCCTCCATCCCTTTCTCTCCCTCTCTCCCTCCATCCCTTTCTCTCCCTCTCTCTCCATCCCTTTCTCTCCCTCTCTCTCCCTCCATCCCTTTCTCTCACTCCCTCCCTCTCTCTCCCTGGGCCATCACACTGACACCAATTTGCCAAGCTCTCCAGTGAAACTAACTAACTACACACAACTAACTAACTACAACAGTGTTCAACATCCCTGTTGTACATCCTACATCCATATTTTAACACCTCTGAGAAACACGTGATCAATGCTCCAGGGACAATAACAGAATCAGCAACCGGTGACACACATACGGTCTAATCCAGTCAGTTTACAGCTGCTGTGCCAACTCAGCTGCCAGCCTCAGGGAGTATTTGCCATCCCATCCCTCTTCACCGGCCATACTGCGGTTTGTCCACTCTGTCTGACCTTTAACCTCCTGACCCCTCAGAAGGCTGCTCTGGCTTCTTAGGGGTCAAGGGGTCAGCAGAGGGCACTCTACAGATCAACACCATCTGTGCTAGACCAACCACAGTCACAGAGACACAGTCACTGTACAGATTATCTGCACACAATCAGACCACTTTTGGCTGGATCCCATTTGATTGTGAGAACACTATAAAAGCGACTTGAGCAAATAAAAAAGGCACCCTTCCGCAGCATGCCGTTAGAGCAAAGAGATGTTAGAGGGAGTAAGTGGAAGTATTGTGTCAGGATTAGCTCCCTGTGTCGACCCAATACAGTTTCCTCTTCACACAAAATAAGACTCAGTCCAAAACACTAATCTGGTTTAGAGCAGAGGGCCATGCCCTCATGTGTTCACACACACCACAGACACAATACAGCCAAACTGTAGGTCTGTAGGTCTGTAAACCTGTAGGTCTGTAGGTCTGTAAACCTGTAGGTCTGTAGGTCTGTAAACATGTAGGTCTGTAGGTCTGTAAGTCTGTAAACCTGTAGGTCTGTATGTCTGTAAACCTGTAGGTCTGTAGGTCTGTAGGTCTGTAAACCTGTAGGTCTGTAAACATGTAGGTCTGTAGGTCTGTAAACCTGTAGGTCTGTAAACCTGTAGGTCTGTAGGTCTGTAAACCTGTAGGTCTGTAGGTTGGTAGGTCTGTAAGGTCTATAAACCTGTAGGTCTGTAGGTCTGTAAACCTGTAGGTCTGTAAACCTGTAGGTCTGTAGGTCTGTAAATCTGTAGGTCTGTAAACCTGTAGGTCTGTAAACCTGTAGGTCTGTAGGTCTGTAAACCAGTAAACCTGTAGGTCTGTAGGTCTGTAGGTCTGTAGGTCTGTAAACCTGTAGGTCTGTAGGTCTGTAAACCTGTAGGTCTGTAAACCTGTAGGTCTGTAGGTCTGTAAACCTGTAGGTCTGTAGGTCTGTAAACCTGTAGGTCTGTAGGTCTGTAGGTCTGTAAACCTGTAGGTCTGTAGGTCTGTAAACCTGTAGGTCTGTAAACCTGTAGGTCTGTAGGTCTGTAAACCTGTAGGTCTGTAGGTCTGGGATGTTAAATGACTTTGACGTTCCAATGGGAATGTGTCTGCTCAGCTGAGCTGTATACATTCCCCAGTGAGCACAAGACGTCCAAAAGGATGTCTTTCCAACGTCTCTTGCTCATAGGGTATGCTTAATCTTCATAACAAACAGACTGGTCCTAGTAGCTTTGAGATATACTTTTCTTTCGGTTAGATTCCATGAGAGGTTTTAGACTGTACTGTACCTCTGTGTGTGCAAGTGAGTGTTCAAGCGTGAGCCCATATGTATGTCCCTCTCTTACGGACTAGTGTTACCTCATGGGTCATCTCAGAATGCTCATGGTCAAGGCTGGGATGAGATGGGATGGGAGGAGATAGGATGGGATGGGATGGGAGGAGATAGGATGGGATGGGATGGGAGGAGATAGGATGGGATGGGAGGAGATAGGATGGGATAGGATGGGATGGGATGGGATGGGATGGGATGGGAGGAGATAGGATGGGATAGGATGGGATGGGATGGGATGAGATGAGATGGAAGGAGATAGGATGGGATGGGATGGGATGGGAGGAGATAGGATGGGATGGGATGGGATGGGATGGGATGGGAGGAGATAGGATGGGATGGGATGGGATGGGATGGGATTGGATCGGATGCTCTCACAGTTCTACTCACCAGGGGTGCTGGCGTTGATTGATTCAGCTCACACTGCCTGACATAGGCCTATAACTACTTTCTCATGACTGAATGAACTGATGAATGAATGAGTTGCAAACTGTGCTCACTTAAAGTGGAACTGACATCATTTTAGCAACATTAAATCTTATTAAAATCTGTTCATATACACCCCCAGGAAGAATATGACACGTTTTAAAAACATTTTCTGACAAGCGAGCGCTCAGATTTTGGTCATTTTCACGTTTTCATAAATTCTTAGAATGTTTGGGAATTACGTATACTAAGGCATTTGTGAAAAGTCTATAGAAATATAGAGTGGGGAAGTAAATAAAACCTACTAAAAACATCTGTCTCGTCCAGGACCGGAGTCTACGCAGATCGGTGCGCCATAGCCAATCAGAGATACAGTAGGCCTTTATGCAAACAAGCCATTTGCAACACAGGCCTGCCATCATTCACTTTGAACTGAACTGTGTGGTTACAGGCAGTTGCAATAGTGTGACTTTGGATAATTAGAACGCATTCGCCAAAAGCCACAAAATACACCAGAATGGATTTCTGCAAATACCACGGGAGTCCTCTGACATTTGGGAATTTTACAGTCCTAATGATCAAACAACCATGAAAAGGTAGGCTCTCTCTCCCTCAGTTATGCACATCAACAACAACAACAAGATCAACAACTAATGCTAGCCAGAGCAAGATGTGCTAAAATCTAATGAAAGAATATTAGATAAACCCTCTCAAATTTTTTCAGCTAGTTGGCCGTCAAAATTGCACTGATAAACGATGAGGAACTGTAGCCTACTCGTCCTTCTGCAGCCTGCCTGCCAACAATGCATGCTTGTCCCAACCAAGCACCCAAAGCTAACTGGCTAAAGTTGTCTAGCTTGCTAGCTAGCTACTTCTAGACACAAATGAGAGAACACCTCACTCGGACAATTTTACTCACCGTAGCAGAGCTGGTTAGCTATGCTGTTTACATGTTATCTAGAGAGTTTGTGAGTAATTATTACTTTTTTTTGCCTACATTTACTGACACCGGTCATATTCAGCAGGTAAATTCGTAAATTCATCAGTTACACTCAGACGAGAGTGCTCTGAAATCGGAGTAGCTAGCCAGCCATTTGCGAATGCAAGTTCTTGCTAGCTAACCAAATGACACCTGCATCTCTAGCTGTGTATAGCCACCAAAAAACGTTATGAGGGGAAAAAGTCAGTCACTCACCCACTCCTCCAATGACATGACATCCTCATAGCAGCTAGATAGATAGCTATAGATTAGGGCCTAATGAATCTATTTCAATTGCCTGATTTCCTTATATGAACTGTAACTCAGTAAAATCGTTGAAATTGTTGCATGTTGCGTTTATATTTTTGTTCAGTATATTTATGTCACAAGCTAAAAAGACAGAGCCTAACATTAGATAGATAGTTCATCTTTCCCTCAATCCTGGCCAGTCTCCCAGTCCCTGCCGCTGAAAAACATCCCCACAGCATGATGCTGCCACCACCATGCTTAACCGTAGGGATGGTGCCAGGTTTCCTCCAGACGTGTCGCTTGGCATTCAGGCCAAAGAGTTCAATCTTCGTTTCATCAGACCAGAGAATCTTGTTTCTCATGGTCTGAGTGTCTTTAGGTGCCTTTTGGCAAACTCCAAGTGGGCTGTCATGTGCTTTTTACTGAGGAGTGGCTTCCGTCTAGCCACTCTACCATAAAGGCCTGATTGGTGGAGTGCTGCAGAGATTGTTGTCCTTCTGGAAGGTTCTCCCATCTCCACAGAGGATCTCTGGATCTCTGTCAGAGTGACCATCGGGTTCTTGGTCACCTCCCTGACCAAGGTCCTTCTCCCCCGATTGCTCAGTTTGGCCGGGCGGCCAGCTCTAGGAAGAGTCTCGGTGGTTCCAAACTTCCATTTAATAATGATGGCCACTGTGTTCTTCGGGACCTTCAATGCTGCAGAAATTTTTTGGTACCCTTCCCCAGATCTGTGCCTCGACACAATCCTGTCTCGGAGCTCTACGGACAATTTCTTCGACCTAATGGCTTGGTTTTTGCTCTGACATGCACTGTCAACTGTGGGACCTTATATAGACAGGTGTGTGCCTTTCCAAATCATGTCCAATCAATTGAATTTACCACAGGTGGACTCCATTCAAGTTGTAGAAACATCTCAAGGATGATCAATGGAAACAGGATGCACCTGAGCTAAATTTCGAGTCTCATAGCAAAGGGTCTTATGTAAATAAGGTATTTCAGTTTTTTATTTTTAATAAATTTGCAAAAATGTCTAAAAACCTGTTTTTGCTTTCTCATTATGGGGTATTGTGTGTAGATTGATGAGGGGAAAAAACTATTTAATCAATTTTAGAATAAGGCTGTAACGTAACAAAATGTGGAAAAAGTCAAGGGGTCTGAA
This sequence comes from Coregonus suidteri, assembly GCA_036851935.1. Classification (NCBI taxonomy): domain Eukaryota; kingdom Metazoa; phylum Chordata; class Actinopteri; order Salmoniformes; family Salmonidae; genus Coregonus; species Coregonus suidteri. Next base: position 8,044,424 of record CM072230.1, read on the forward strand.
TATTTTCCGAATGCACTGGATGTCTTTAACTGAGAGATACTATATATATATTAATGTATGTTATGAATGTACAGTACGTCTTTAACTGACAGATTTGATTTGACAGAATTTGGAATTTCTGGGCCTTGATGTACATGTATTCCCTCATCACCACCATCATTATGCTAGAGATGGCTACCTACCTACCGTCCAGTGCAGGTCCCCCAGCATGAGTGTGCATTGGCAGAGTGGTACGACCTGCCATGTGGCATCCTGTCAAACAGCTAACCAACCGCCCACTCAGATGCTCTCAGGTTTTAGCTTTAGTAAACAATGACAGACTAAACTAAGCTGTGAGCGGGCTACAAATAGACATACCATTTCTACTCTGTCCTTTGTGAGTCTAACTAGGTTTGCTATGCCGTGACTGGCTTATGCCAGGCTGTGTGACTGTGTGTGTGAGGCTATGGAAATCAGGCTTAGTTCAGCAGGGACAGAAATTAGGCAGGGTGTGTGAGTGAGTGAGAGAGAGAGAGAGTGAGAAAGAGAGAGAGAGAGCGAGAGAGCTGAGGGGCGCGTCCCTTAGCCAGGATGATACAGGAGGCCTCTATCTTTTCTCCCTCCATCTCCAGTCACACTGCCCAAACCCTCCATCCCAGTCCAATGACTCAAAACCTCACACATCATGTCTGCTCTAGTCCTACACTTTACTGCAATGACACTGATTTACATCATAGCCTCCCAGTCAAACATAGGTGTGTGACTTGTGTACAACCACGGCCAGTATACAACTCCAGGCCTCCGACCTACAGTACGGTACGCAGTACAAGTTCCTCTCACGCCGGAGAGAGGCGTGAGAGGAAAGGTATGAGGGGAGAGGAGGAAAAGTGAAGATGGATTGAGAAAGAGAAGATGAGAGGATGAGCAGCATCTGGTGTAGGGCTCATTAGGAAGCCCAGAGGCCAAAAGAGCAGCGCTCCCAGTCCAGTCAGTCAATCCCTCCAAATGTGACAGCTCAGCTGCTTTGATGTATAACGCCTGCATTGAACCACAGCTGTTTGATGTGGGTTAAAGACTGCCTGGGCAGTCAGAGTACTCAATATACAGGTAACTGCCAAAATAAAGGAAACACTTGCGTAAATGAGGGATACAAAGTATATTGAAAGCAGGTTCTTTCACACAGGTTTGGTTCTTGAGTTAATTAAGCAATTAACATCCCATTATGCTTAGGTTCATGTACAGACGTAGGATCTTAATTTGATCACCCAGTTGCAGAACTTTCCTGCAATGCAGTAAATCTAATTGTAGGGTGGGTTACACCAACATGGTTTAAATTAAATCTAGGATTAGAGCTAATCTAGGTTTTGGTAATCTAGGTTTAGAATTTATCAGAGATGTGTTGCACCACTTAATTTTAAATCTGGATCAGTAAATCTATGATTAACGGTTTTAACAATGATTAGTGACATGTTACACCAATGTATAAGGTATTTCGTGAGTTGAAACAAAGTAGCTAGCCTACTTGACAAAAGAGGCAACAAAGTTGCTGTTCCTTGATAAAATAATATCAATGTAGCACTGCTGCAACTCTCTCGTGAAACGTTCTCACGGGTTGGCTGATTTGAAATAAAATCTGTTATTTGCCAGTGCTAGACAGACAACTAGTTCGTTAGCTAACGTTAGCTACTGTAGCTGGCTAGCTAGTTTATAAACCAAGCTAGCTAGAGTAAGATAAATTATTATTGTCATTACTTAACGTTATTTAGCCGTTTATTATTTGTTCGCTAGCCACCTGATCATGGCACGTCAAAGTTAACATTTCTCTGCTTATGAAAAAGAAAAAATATTGTCGGAGCTGATGGAGGAATTTAGTAACACACAGGAGGATAAAGAGACAGACAACTGGACTGTCAAAAAGAAGGAAGACACCTGGGCCTTTTTTATAAGAAAGATTTAATGGATCGACAGGGATTAAAAAGAGAAGAGGGACACAAATCAGATGAAGGCTTTTGGAAAAACTTCAAAGCGAAAGCCAAAAAGAATACGGCAGAGGAGAGGCGGGGGCTATTTGAGACCAGAGGGGGGGCCTCCGTCCAAGGGAATTGATCCTCTCTCCCAGAAGATATGCGAGATGATTCCCCAGTAGTTTGCCCCTCTCCTTAACCCCTATGATGACGACAGACAACTCGAACCACCAATATTTAGTAATCATAAATAACTGGTAAACATCAATGACTATAACGCACGTTAAAACTAACGTTAATGCTACTTCACTACAATGTTTCCGTTATCAGTCCCGTTACAGCATGTTGCATTACGTCATCATTCGTACCAAGGCTGGGCATATCATAAGCCCCAATTAAATTGCTGTACAGAATGGCCACGTAAGTAGCATACTGTTAATTAGTTAACTTTCTGTCTTTCCTTTCCTTTAGTTGAGCTGACACCCTGTTGCCGTGGAGAGACAGCAGTGCCTGGATCTTGCACCAGCCATGGCACCAGCAGCAAAAACACCAGAGAGGCCAATAACTGACATGGACCAGCGTATTGGAGTTGGAGAGAGATTAAAATCTACTGCAGATTGAGGTCCTGAATTTACAAAAAGAGCTACTGCAAATTCCGAAACATAAACTCCTTCAGGGAAACAAATGCCCACTGTGTAAAGAATGCTGATCTTGGTTATAAAGAACTGCCACTGCAATAATGATTGTCAGTGTAGTGTCCCTCTTCGTGCGGACTCCCTCCTGTAGCCAGGGGAATATGTTTTCCCACACTCCAAAAACTAATGAGATCTCTTGTCAGGATATGAGAGGTGGTGTATTCTCTCTCTCTGAGATCTCTTGTCAGGATATGAGAGGTGGTGTATTCTCTCTCTCTGAGATCTCTTGTCGGGATATGAGAGGTGGTGTATTCTCACTCTCTCTGAGATCTCTTGTCAGGATATGAGAGGTGGTGTATTCTATCTCTCTGAGATCTCTTGTCAGGATATGAGAGGTGGTGTATTCTCTCTCTCTGAGATCTCTTGTCAGGATATGAGAGGTGGTGTATTCTCTCTCTCTGAGATCTCTTGTCAGGATATGAGAGGTGGTGTATTCTCTCTCTCTGAGATCTCTTGTCAAGATATGAGAGGTGGTGTATTCGCTCTCTCTGAGATCTCTTGTCAGGATATGAGAGGTGGTGTATTCTCTCTCTCTGAGATCTCTTGTCAGGATATGAGAGGTGGTGTATTCTCTCTCTCTGAGAGCTCTTGTCAGGATATGAGAGGTGGTGTATTCTCTCTCTCTGAGATCTCTTGTCAGGATATGAGAGGTGGTGTATTCTCTCTCTCTCTGAGATCTCTTGTCAGGATATGAGAGGTGGTGTATTCTCTCTCTCTGAGATCTCTTGTCAGGATATGAGAGGTGGTGTATTCTCTCTCTCTGAGATCTCTTGTCGGGATATGAGAGGTGGTGTATTCTCACTCTCTCTGAGATCTCTTGTCAGGATATGTGAGGTGGTGTATTCTCTCTCTCTGAGATCTCTTGTCAGGATATGAGAGGTGGTGTATTCTCTCTCTCTGAGATCTCTTGTCAGGATATGAGAGGTGGTGTATTCTCTCTCTCTGAGATCTCTTGTCGGGATATGAGAGGTGGTGTATTCTCTCTCTTCAGGTGTCTGGGGGTTTAAAAACGGAGTCATACGGTACCCACGACAGGCATATCCATTGTCACCTAGTAGGTGGCCTTCATATGCCCCTCTTTCCAGCATTGACTATTGTCAACTATACTGCTGTCATGGGTGGATCCTGGCCATCTAGCTACGATGTTGGTGAGCTGACCTGTGTCATCACAGACGTTGATGGAGCAGTAAGCTTTCCGATTACGGAATAGTTCTCCATTCTCACCACCAGGGTTGGGAATAGGAATATGTGTGTACAGTCTACTGCCCCTAGTACACCTGGGAATCCAGCTCTCCTGAAAAATCCAGCTGCTGTTTCCTCTGTAGGCTTGAATGTACAGATTTTTCAGACCGGCAATAGCAGTGGACACTCTGGCTACAATCCTGCAGACGGTTGACTTGTGGAGTCCAAAAAGGTCCCCATCCACCATCTGGAAACATCCAGTTGCGTAGAACGGTAGGGCCACCAGGAGCTGAAGTAGTGGGGGTACAGCCGCGTTCCTATCACTCCCATGCTTAATGGTTGGTCCAAGCTTTCCAGTTGTATTACAGAGTCCTTGGAGCGGTATCTTCCTTGAAAACTCAACTTTATCATTAAACTCAACAGGATTCAACCTGTCTCTAATTGTTCTCTGAGGAACTCTGTCATTCTGGTCTCTCCACAGTAGATAAGCCTGTAAGTCGCTCTGGATAAGAGCGTCTGCTAAATGACTAAAATGTAAATGAAATGTAAATAAGCTGCCATTTTATCAGTTAAAGTGGCAGTTTAGAATTCGTCTCCAATCTAAATTTATATTCAATTATATATATTTTTTGCAACAGGCTTAAAATTAATCTAGGTTTAAAGTGAAAACTAAATTTAGATCAGAGGAAGGATTTAATTTAACTAGGATTAAATTAAAACTAGGTTTAAAAATTTGGTGCAACAAGATTAACAGATAAACTTTGATTTAACCCAGTTTAAGAGTTAATTTGTGAATTTGAGGTTTAAAAAGGCTTCTGACTTTATTTTCCCTCATGAAAAATGTCCATTAATTATAATCCTCATAATAATTCACATTTCCTGTTGCTGCAGGATTATTTTCCTGCTGTATCAAAATGCCCAGTTGCCCATTATTTTGACTACCATGGCTAGAAGAAGAGATCTCAGTGACTTTGAAAGAGGGGTCTCAATAGAGCATAGGGAGTTTAAAGGGTGTGTGTGGGTGGGTGTGTGTGGGTGGGTGGGTGGGTGGGTGTGGGTATGTGTGTGTGTTGGTGGGTGTGTGTGGGTATTTGTGTGTTGGTGGGTGTGCGTGGGTGGGTATGTGTGTGTTGGTGGGTGTGTGTGGGTGGGTGTGTGGGTGGGTGTGTGTGGGTGTGTGGTTGTGGGTGTGTGGGTGGGTGTGTGTGGGTGGGTGGGTGTGGGTATGTTGGTGGGTGTGTGTGGGTGGGTATGTGTGTGTTGGTGGGTGTGTGTGGGTGGGTGTGTGGTTGTGGGTGTGTGGGTGGGTGTGTGTTGGTGGGTGTGTGTGGGTGGGTGTGTGTGGGTGGGTGGGTGGTTGTGGGTATGTGTGTGGGTGGGTGTGTGTGGGTGGGTGGGTGGGTGTGGGTATGTGTGTGTGTGTGTGGGTGTGTGTGTGTGTGTGGGTGGGTGGGTGGGTGTGTGTGGGTATGTGTGTGTGGGTATGTGTGTGTGGGTGGGTGGGTGTGTGTGGGTGTGTGGGTGGGTGTGTGTGTGTGGGTGGGTGGGTGGGTGGGTGTGTGTGGGTATGTGTGTGTGGGTATGTGTGTGTGGGTGGGTGGGTGGGTGTGTGTGGGTGTGTGGGTGGGTGTGTGTGTGTGTGGGTGGGTGGGTGTGGGTATGTGTGTGGGTGGGTGTGTGTGTGTGTGGGTGGGTGGGTGTGGGTGTGTGTGGGTGGGTGGGTGGGTGGGTGGGTGTGGGTATGTGTGTGGGTGGGTGTGTGTGGGTATGTGTGTGGGTGGGTGTGTGTGGGTATGTGTGTGGGTATGTGTGTGTGTTGGTGGGTATGTGTGTTTCTCAGTGACCAGATCTCAACCCAGCTGAACACTTATGGGAGATACTGGAGCGGCGACTAAAACAGTATTTTCCACCACTATCAACAAAACGTCAAACTATAGAAATATCTTGTGGAAGAATGGTGTCGCTTCCCTCCAATAGAGTTCCAGACACTTCTAGAATCTATGCCAAGGCTCATTGAAGCTGTTCTGGCGGCTGGTGGCCCAACGCCCTATTAAGACGCTTTATGTTGGTGTTTCCTTTATTTTGGCAGTTACATGTACATCCCACAAACAGACAATGCACATGGCGCGCACACACACACACACACACACACACGTACGTACACACACACACACACACACACGTACACACACACACGTACGTACACACACACACACACGCAACAAACGCGCACAGACACACACATACGCAGGCGCACACACAGATTATGCATACACCCTAGTCCCCTCAAACTCAACTCTGAACCTCAAACCAGTTCCACTGCATTTTTTCATTGTTCCCCTCTAATCAGGGACTGATTTAGACCTGGGACAGCAGGTGGGTGCAATTCATTATCAGGTAGAACAGCAAACCAGCAGTACTCCGGACCTCGTAGGGTAAGAGTTGAATACCCCTGCGGCCTAGTTCATTAAGAAGGTTGCAGTTAATGGCCTCAGTATGTTTTCTGTACAGCTATGGAGGGATTCCGGGAAGGGATGGTGATCAGGGCAGTGGATCTAACTGTCTCGCCTCTCTGTTCTGTTCTCTCTCCCCCTCCACATCTCTCCACACACTGACCTTAACCCTATACACCATCCCAGCCTGAGCCTAACCCTAAATGTTGGATTTACGGTGTGTTGCCTGTTGAATTTACGGTGTGTTGCCTGTTGGATTTACGGTGTGTTGCCTGTTGGATTTACGGTATGTTGCCTGTAGGATTTACGGTATGTTGCCTGTAGGATTTACGGTATGTTGCCTGTTGGATTTACGGTATGTTGCCTGTTGTATTTACGGTATGTTGCCTGTAGGATTTACGGTATGTTGCCTGTTGTATTTACGGTATGTTGCCTGTAGGATTTACGGTATGTTGCCTGTAGGATTTACGGTATGTTGCCTGTAGGATTTACGGTATGTTGCCTGTAGGATTTACGGTGTGTTGCCTGTAGGATTTACGGTATGTTGCCTGTTGGATTTACGGTATGTTGCCTGTAGGATTTACGGTATGTTGCCTGTTGGATTTACGGTATGTTGCCTGTTGGATTTACGGTATGTTGCCTGTAAAAAAATATATATAGAAAAGGGGGGGCAATGTTTATATGACCCCCTTTCAAACAGGCCCATTTTTAAGTTTACATTTTAGTAGACGCTCTTATCCAGAGCGACTTACAGTAGTGAGTGCATACATTTTCATATTTGTTCGTATTGGTCCCCCATGGGAATCGAACCCACAACCCTGGCGTTGCAAGTCCCATGCTCTACCAACTGAGCCACACGGGACCACGTTCTTGCCGGCATAAGCCTTTTATACCTCCCGTGCGCATGCCGGCACCGGTGACGAGTGCATGGGAGTAGGGATGTAGGTGTGGGTGGACGTTTATTTTAATAAATCCATTGAATATACACCATCACAAATAAATATATTATTACATCGTTAAGGCAGGTCCTAAGAAACATAAGACTAATAAAATGTATTTTCAAAAGAAGAGAATAGCATATTTTCAGTTTAATTAGGCCTATGTTGGTCTGTGCAGTCTATAGGCCACATGGCTGTGCCATGCATATGAAATCAATAGGTTGTTATTTTGTTCATTAAACAGACAAGACACAGGAGACACACTGATCACAGTCAACACACATAGTGGGTATCATATTCACCCCACTTGAATTTTTTCAATTTTTATCGTGTTTCAAAGTGGGATTTAAATGGATTTAATGGTCATTTTATTGTCAACTATTTACACAAAATACTCTGTCAAAGTGGAAGGAAAAATTGCTTTAAAAAAAAGAAAGAAAAGATGAATGAAAAAAAAATACTAATATACTTTGATTAGATAAGTATGCACCACCCTGAGTCAATACATGTTAGAAACACCTTTGGCAGCAATTACAGCTGTGAGTATTCTTGGGTAAGTCTCTAAGAGCTTTGGATTGTGCAATATTTGCCCATTATTCTTTTCAAAGTTCTTCAAGCTCTGTCAAGGTGTTGGGGATCATGGCTAGAGCAGCAATTTTCAAGTCTTGCCATAGATTTTTATGCTGATTTAAGTTAAACCTGTAACTTGGCCACTCAGGAACATTCACAGTCTTCTCGGTAAGCAACTCCAGTGTAGATTTGGCTTTGTGTTGTAGGTTATTGTCCTGCTGAAAGGTGAAATTCCTCTCCCAGTGTCTGGTGTAAAGCAGACTGAAGCAGGTTTTCCTCTAGGATTTTGCCTGTGCCCCTTTCTTTTTATCCTGCGAAACTCCCCAGTCTTTGCTGATGTCTAGCATACCCATACCATGATGCAGCCACCACCATGCTTGAAAATAAGGAGGCAGTTACTCAGTGATGTGTTGCCCCAAACATAAGGCTTTGCATTTATGCCAAAAAGTGTATTCCTTTGCCGTGTTAAAAAAAAACGGTATTACTTTAGTGCCTTGTTCTATACAGGATGCATGTTTGGAATATTTGTATTCTGTATATTTGTATTATTCTTTTCACTTTGTCAATTAGGTCATTTTTGTCGAGTCACTACAATGTTGTTGATCCATCCTCAGTTTTTCACCCATCACAGCCATTGAACTCCATAGCTGTTTTAAAATCACCAATGGCCTCATGGTGACATCCCTGAGCAGTTTCCTTCCTGTCCTGCAGCTCAGTTCAGAAGGACGACTGCATATTTGATGTGTCTGGGTGGTTTAATACATCATCTACAGCATAATTATTCACTTGACCTTGATTAAAGAGATATTAAATACCTCATTTGTTATTGTTTTCCATCTACCAATCACTTCCCTTATTTATGAGGCTTTCGAAAAAAAAACCTGGTCTTTGCAGTTGAATCTGTGCTTGAAAGTAATTACTTGACTGAGGGACTTTACAGATGTTGTATGTATGGGGGACAGAGGATGGTGTAGTCATTCAAAAATCATGTAAACTACTATCATTTCACCCCTACTGAGTTCATGTAACTTATGTGATTTAATAAGCCAAATTGTACTCCTGAACTAATTTAGGCTTGCCTAAACAAAGGGGGTGAATAATTATGCAACAACTATATTGTTATTACATTTTTTATTAATTTGAAGAAGAAAAAATATATATATACAGTGGGGGAAAAAAGTATTTAGTCAGCCACCAATTGTGCAAGTTCTCCCACTTAAAAAGATGAGAGAGGCCTGTAATTTTCATCATAGGTACACGTCAACTATGACAGACAAATTGAGGGAAAAAAATCCAGAAAATCACATTGTAGGATTTTTAATGAATTTATTTGCAAATTATGGTGGAAAATAAGTATTTGGTCACCTACAAACAAGCAAGATTTCTGGCTCTCACAGACCTGTAACTTCTTCTTTAAGAGGCTCCTCTGTCCTCCACTCGTTACCTGTATTAATGGCACCTGTTTGAACTTGTTATCAGTATAAAAGACACCTGTCCACAACCTCAAACAGTCACACTCCAAACACCACTATGGCCAAGACCAAAGAGCTGTCAAAGGACACCAGAAACAAAATTGTATACCTGCACCAGGCTGGGAAGACTGAATCTGCAATAGGTAAGCAGCTTGGTTTGAAGAAATCAACTGTGGGAGCAATTATTAGGAAATGGAAGACATACAAGACCACTGATAATCTCCCTCGATCTGGGGCTCCACGCAAGATCTCACCCCGTGGGGTCAAAATGATCACAAGAACGGTGAGCAAAAATCCCAGAACCACACGGGGGGACCTAGTGAATGACCTGCAGAGAGCTGGGACCAAAGTAACAAAGCCTACCATCAGTAACACACTACGCCGCCAGGGACTCAAATCCTGCAGTGCCAGTCGTGTCCCCCTGCTTAAGCCAGTACATGTCCAGGCCCGTCTGAAGTTTGCTAGAGTGCATTTGGATGATCCAGAAGAGGATTGGGATAATGTCATATGGTCAGATGAAACCAAAATAGAACTTTTTGGTAAAAACTCAACTCGTTTCCCTCTCTCTGCTGAGTTGCATCCAAAGAACACCATACCTACTGTGAAGCATGGGGGTGAAAACATAATGCTTTGGGGCTATTTTTCTGCAAAGGGACCAGGACGACTGATCCGTGTAAAGGAAAGAATGAATGGGGCCATGTATCATGAGATTTTGAGTGAAAACCTCCTTCCATCAGCAAGGGCATTGAAGATGAAACGTGGCTGGGTCTTTCAGCATGACAATGATCCCAAACACACCGCCCGGGCAACGAAGGAGTGGCTTCGTAAGAAGCATTTCAAGGTCCTGGAGTGGCCTAGCCAGTCTCCAGATCTCAACCCCATAGAAAATCTTTGGAGGGAGTTGAAAGTCTGTGTTGCCCAGCGACAGCCCCAAAAACATCACTGCTCTAGAGGAGATCTGCATGGAGGACTGGGCCAAAATACCAGCAACAGTGTGTGAAAACCTTGTGAAGACTTACAGAAAATGTTTGACCTGTGTCATTGCCAACAAAGGGTATATAACAAAGTATTGAGAAACTTTTGATATTGACCAAATACTTATTTTCCACCATAATTTGCAAATAAATTCATTAAAAATCCTACAATGTGATTTTCTGGAGAAAAAAATCCTCATTTTGTCTGTCATAGTTGACGTGTACCTATGATGAAAATTACAGGCCTCTCTCATCTTTTTAAGTGGGAGAACTTGCACAATTGGTGGCTGACTAAATACTTTTTCCCCCACTGTATATACAGCTCTGGAAAAAATTAAGAGACCACTGCAAATGTTTCTTAAATCAGCATCTCTACATGTATGACAGCCATTCCATTACAGTGTCTGTTGAATTCCAACACAGGCACACCTCATTCTAATGAATTAGGTACTGATTAGGTGATCACCTTAACCAAATCTTATTTAACGGGGAAAAGTATAGAAACCACTGCTGTGGTCATCACTATCCTCTTGCAATAGGACCAGCTGGATGGCAAAAACAGTGCTAATAGTACCTCAAAAGTAATATTAATCAAAAAATAACTATTGACCATGCCAAAAGAGTTGAAAAGGAAAGTTTTGAGTGAGGAAAAGAAAGGTTCAATTCTGGCTTTACTGGCAGAGGGATACAGTGAGCGTCAGGTTGCTTCCATCCTTAAAATGTCAAAGACGGTGGTTCATAAGAACAAGGTCAAGCAGCAGACATTGGGGACAACATTGCTACAGACCGGCAGAGGGCGAAAACGACTCTCTACTGACCGGGATGACCGCCAACTCATTCGAATGTCACTCAACAACCGTAGGATGACATCAAGTGACCTACAAAAAGAATGGCAAACGGCAGCTGGGGTGAAGTGCACGGCGAGGACGGTTCGAAACAGGCTCCTAGGGGCAGGGCTGAAGTTGTGCAAAGCTAGAAAAAAGCCCTTCATCAATGAGAAGCAAAGAAGAGCCAGGCTGAGGTTTGCAAAATACCATAAGGATTGGACCGTAGATGACTGGAGTAAGGTCAACTTCTCTGATGAGTCCAATTTTCAGCTTTGCCCAACACCTGGTCGTCAAATGGTTAGACGGAGACCTGGAGAGGCCTACAAGCCACAGTGTCTCGCACCCACTGTGAAATTTGGTGGAGGATCTGTGATGATCTGGGGGTGCTTCAGCAAGGCTGGAATCGGGCAGATTTGTCTTTGTGAAGGACGCATGAATCAAGCCACGTACAAGGTTGTCCTGGAAGAAAACGTGCTTTCTTTTGCTCTGACATTGTTCCCCAACTCTGAGGATTGGTTTTTCCAGCAGGACAATGCGCCATGCCACACAGCCAGGTCAATCAACGTGTGGATGGAGGACCACCAGATCAAGACCCTGTCATGGCCAGCCCAATCTCCAGACCTGAACCCCACTGAAAACTTCTGGAATGTGATCAAGAGGAAGATGGATGGTCACCCACAAGCCATCAAACAAAGCCGAGCTGCTTGAATTTTTGCACCAGGCGTGGCATAAAGTCACCCAACATCAATGTGAAAGACTGGTGGAGAGCATGCCAAGACGCATGAAAGCTGTGATTGAAAATCAGGGTTATTCCACCAAATATTGATTTCTGAACTCTTCCTAAGTTAAAACATTACTATTGTGTTGTTTAAAAATGAACATGAACTTATTTTCTTTGCATTATTCGAGGTCTGACAACACTGCATATTTTTTGTTATTTTGACCAGTTGTCATTTTCTGCATTAAATGCTCTAAATGACAATATTTTTATTTGGAATTTGGGAGAAATGTTGTCAGTAGTTTATAGAATAAAACAAAAATGTTATTTTTATCCAAACACATACCTATAAATAGTAAAACCAGAAAAACTGATAATTTTGCAGTGGTGTCTTCATTTTTTCCACAGCTGTATATATATATATATATTTATATCTATATCTATATCTATATCTATATATATATATATATATATATATATATATATATAATATTTTCCCTTTACCATTGTGGAGTATTTTGTGTGACGAAAAATCACTATTAAATCTATTTCAATCCCACTTTGTAACACAACAAAATGTGAAAAAATCCAAGGGGGGTGAATACTTATGATACCCACTGTATATTTTATAGTAAGAATATAATTAGCTGGAGTGTTAGCCAGAGTGTGTTAGCTGGAGTGTGTTAGCTGGAGTGTGTTACCTGGAGTGTGTTAGCCAGAGTGTGTTACCTGGAGTGTGTTAGCCAGAGTGTGTTAGCCAGAGTGTGTTAGCCAGAGTGTGTTACCTGGAGTGTGTTACCTGGAGTGTGTTAGCCAGAGTGTGTTAGCTGGAGTGTGTTAGCTGGAGGGATAGCCAGAGTGTGTTAG